>CAUYPK010081249.1:0-17278 GCA_963574355.1 Loris lydekkerianus
TTAAGTGATTCTCTTGCCTCAGCCTCCCAAGTAGCTGGGACTCCAGGCACCTGCCACAACATCTAGTTATTTTTTTGTTGCAGTTGTCTTTGTTGTTTAGCTGACCCAGGCTGGGTGTATGTGGCCGGTGCCCTACCCACTGAGCTACTGGTGCCACCAGAATTCAATTCTATTAAATTTTTCAAAAAATTTAACAGAAAAATAAAAATAAACTCCCATCCAGGCTTCTCCTTCCCACAAAGGAAAACTTATTATTTAATCTCGTTTAGCAGAGAACTTCTAGTAACTAGCTATCACAAAAAAAGTTCTGAATATTCAATGTTTTATGTTTTTTTTTTTAGAGACGGGTTAGAGCAAGGTGGCATGATCATAGCTGCCATGAATTCTTGGGCTCACGTGATCCTCTCACCTCTGTCTCCTGTGTACTTGGGACTACAGGCATGTGCCACCACACCCATCTAATATTTTATTTTTAGAGATAGGGTCTCACTATGTTATTGGTCTCAAAATCTTGGTCTCAAGGAATTCTATATCAGTTTCCCAAAGTTTTGATTTTAATGTTTAAATGTTGGCTTGTGCTACCTCTCTGGTTCTCTCTACAAGGATAACAAGGATATCTGCATTTTTCTTGGATGATACAATTCTCACAAATTACTTCTTGATACTGATGAAATTATAGGCATCAGCTAGAAACTGGGGATAAGTAGATTTCTATGATCAAGTGTCACCTCTGCCTAAGATTTGGTACAGAGAAAAATCCTCAAAATAGAGGTGGAAAATAAATGCTGGACAGAATGAGGACTTCCTATTCTGCCTCACTGCCTCTAATATGCCCTCCTGAGTGAGATGTTCAGCTAAACAACTGCAATTGTGTCTTACTTTCTTTCCTCCAACTAAATTCTGAGTGGGAATGTGACAAAATCTGTAAGAAATCTAGTCTAATTCTTAGAGACTGAAAGTGACACTACATAAGTCATGGCTAAGTACTAGGATGACATGAAAAATGTTAGCATCTATAATGCAAGATGAACACCACCCAGAAACTTCCTTTCATCACAAATGCAAATTAAAATGGGAGAAAGGCTACTATATATTTAACACTAAGTATTCCAGTAATGATCAGAGCTCTACTTCACTATTGTTATAAAATTCTTTCAATATATCCAGAGGTCAGTACTCTCACCTCAATGGGCTGAGTGGCCTTCTAAAATGTCTAATCTGGACAGCACCTGTGGCTCAGTAAGTAGGGCACTGGCCCCATATACAGAGGGTGGTGAGTTCAAACCCAGCCATGGCCAAGCTGCAACAAACAAATAGCCAGGCATTGTGGCGGGTGCCTGTAATCCCAGCTACTTGGCAGGCTGAGGCAAGAGAATTGCCTAAGAAGCCCAAGAGCTGGAGGTTGCTGTGAGCTGTGACATCACAGCACTCTACCGAGGGTGACAAAGCAAGACTCTGTCTCTATTTCACATGAAGGCTATAACCCAACTATACCACAAGACTATGAGGAAAGGACCAAGGAAGGGGAAGGGAGGGGGGAGGTTTGGGTGGAGGGAGGGTGATGGGTTGGGCCACATCTATGGTGCATATTTTTATCTATAATTATAAAAAAAAAAACCTTCATGCTCAAAACTAATACTCTTAGAAATATTTCAAGACATGTCTGTTGATCGAAGGGCATGAGTTTTGTTTGTTTTTCAAATGGCTCTATAGATAGGTCAGCTGAGGCACATTTGAAGACAAAATATTGTTAGGTAATCCCATTTTTCATACCCATCCTTATTTTTGCCTTTATTGTACAATGCATCACCTTGGACCCACTCCATGACCTGGCAGTTCTTACCCTAGGGTCTGGCCTCTTAGGACACAGAATTATTTGTTATAAACTTATCAGTGGAAATAGAGGAAGAGCACAGAGAAGGACTAAGATGCTATTTTGACCCCACCTAACATGGAATCCCTGCCCCTTGGAAAAGGAACATTCAAGATTCATTTTAAACCTACTAGTACTCTGTCCCACTATCTATGCATGTTGTTCCCTATATGAAGTCAGTTCCAGGGAAAGGCAAGAGTCATCTCAAGTATCATGGATAAAAATATTTCCTACTCATCCCTCCCTGAGTATCTGAACTGTGCCTCCACAAAAATTTCAGGGTCTTGTTTCTGTGGGAAATATCAGCCTTGAGATATGTCTTTAAACTGTTTTAAGAAGAATACAAATGCTAGAATATAACCAAACTATAAAATTCTAAATATTGGGTTTTAAATGTTCGCATATCCTACAATTGCCAAGGAAAAAGGAAAAGACAAGAAAAGGTAAGGGACTAGGGGACAGTCATATTTGTCAAAAAACTTGGGAAAGAACAGACAATTATTTCTGAAGAAAGTCCTGACAGTGCTACAGCACAAAGGCTAGCAGCAGAAGTGTCCAAAAGCAGTGACCAGGTTCACCAATTTTCAGAGCCTCCCCTGCACACTGCATGTGTCCTCCACCAACCCCAGGCCAGGTCTGGTACCACCTGCTAGCTCTCCTCGAGAGGCAAATCCTTGGTTATTTTTCCATTCTTAACTTCTTTACCTTCAGCTGTGCTCTCTCCTTCTCTTCTCATATGTAATCTTTCTCTTCCTCACAAAATTTTCCAGGATTTCGAAGACTGAGGTTTAATGTGGTCAATAGATTTGAAACCCAACAGAGATTGCTTTGGGCTTTTATTTCCTCATATGTTTGGTGCAATGTAGTGGTCTATGTGTTTGTGAGAGTGTCAATGTAAGTGAAAAAGGGATGAAGAGCGAAAATAAATATTGGCTGTGTGCCAGAAACTGAGCAAATCACCCTGTACCTGTTCACATTATTATGAGGGGTGGAGACCTACTTTTGTTCAGTGGCCAAGAAAGGCTTTGCTAAAGAAATGACATTATGCTGAGATGTGAAGGATGAAGAAGATCTGGACTAGCCAGAAAGTGGAAGATTAGTGTCCCTGGCAGAGAGAACAAAGGCCAGGGTAAAAGGAGCATAGTGAACAGGAAGAGAAGAAAATCGGCAGGAGCTGCTGCTGCTAAAATGGACGTGTACCTTAGTTTGTCAGTCTTTGTCCTAAGTGGGGTGGGAAGTCACTGAAGGGTTTGAGGCAGAGGAGGCCTATGATCTGATCTGCATTTGAAAGAAACTTATCTGGCAGCTGAAGGCCTCTTTCCATCTAGTAGTCTGGGAAGGAAAAATATGTCCTATAGCTTGGAGAATTGAAGTTAGTTATGAGTTTTAGTGTTCTTTTCCTATTCCAAATGGGGTACTTAGTTTAAATGCCATAGCTTTTCCTTTATGTGTATAAGAGTGATTATAACCTCTGAGATTGCAAAATGGATATTGAGTTCAAAATGCTCTCGCCTCTGTCTTACCTGTGTAGTAGTGGGTGAACAGTGACCACCTTGCGATCACTCATTGCCTCCACATAATCTGTGTGACTGGGTTCTTAAGGGTGTTTGGTGCCATGGTCCTGCCAAGGACATTTTTGACTGACTAAAACATTATGTAGTGCAGTTGATAAGAGGACAGCTCTGGAATCACACTGCTTTGTTTTAAATCCTAGCTTTGGTAGTTACTAGCCAGGAATTGTTAGGTGAGTTACTTAACTTCTCTATGGCTCTGGTTTATCATTTCTCATGTAGAGATAATAATGGTGTCTATCTCAGGTTATCATTGTGGGGATTAAATGAATTAAAACTTATATAGCACTTGGAACGACTCCTGGAACACAGCAATCAACAAATAAGTGCTAGTTGAATCTAAAATTGTTGAATTAGAGCAGGAATTAGGTTTCTCTTAGAAGTAGTCTGGCCAGACATGCTTTATCATCCCTTTGCAAGTGCACAAAAAGGCAAATGCTCCTTTTCCAACAATGACATCTTTGTAGGTCAATGAAATTGTAGATATTGGGAAAGCTATTTGAAAGAAAGAGAAGGAGAAAAAGGGTACTCTAGAGGGCATCAATATTTAAGAAAATGAGGGCAGTAAAAATAGATCAACAGAATGTTCTAAAAACGTAGAAGATAACCAGGTGGAAGTGGGGTTAGAGTAACAGGGGTGAACAGGCCAAGGGTGGGAAAACTAAAGAGATAAGCAGAAGAGGGGTAAAAATAGATCACTATTGATTATGCCATTAGGATGATTTGATCTTTGCTTCGGTGATCTTGGGGAAGACTTAGGACAAAGAGTTCGATTGTAGCTATAACTAATGTCTAAATAAGAGGTAAAGAATTATAAACAGCTCTTCAGATAGAAACACAGAAGGAGGGAGGTGGTAGCTTTGGAAGGAAGCTGAAATTACGTGAGTGTGTATACACTAAAAAGATTATCAAGGAATGAGAACATGTTTGTAAGACAGAAATATAATGCAGTGAAAGAGAAAATGCAGACATCTAAAATTAAAGACAATGAGTTTTCTAAAGGAAAATGTAACAGACTCAGAGTACAAAAGAGTTCATTATGAGCACTAGGCCTGGGCTTGTAACCTAAAGCTCTTTATGCCTAAGTTTTCACATCTGTAAAATTAGAATACGTGTATTATAGTAGAACCTACCTCAGATGGTGGTGATAGTGTATTATGCCTAGGCAAGTCCCAAGTAATTGCAATAGATGGAATAGCTAACATTGCAAAGAAAGAGAGATGACATTGGAGATAGAAAGGTAAGTTAGCAGAGGAATAACTTAGTTGTGAAAAAAAGGGAAAGAATTTGAGAAAAATCTTAACTGAAACACTTCACTTTCTCAATAAATAAGAGGAAAAGCTCTTTGTTGATAATGATGAGGAAAGACAGGGAGTCTGAAATTTAGAGAACTTGCAAAATATGAGCATTGGTTCTGGAATATGACAAAGAATAATTATGTGATTAAGAAGGACTGAGATCCCAGCTGAGGGTGATATAAATACACATATCAAAGAACCAAGGTTCCTACTTGTGAGATTTTCTCCAGCAGGTTTCCATAGGTAGTGGAGTCTCAGAGACTAGTTCAGGGCAGTGTCCTAGCCAGATGCGAGGTTATGCTGCAGTAAGCACCCCAGAGGTCTGTGCAGATTAGGAAAGTGTGCTGACTTGAGGTGTTTGTTTTCCACAGTCATTTACGAATCCATTCTAACAGGGTTGCAACCACTTATTAAAATTTCAAAAATTATTGTAACATTTTTATTATTGTTTTACTTTTCCCATGTACTAAAATATATATAACATAAAATTGAGCCATTATCAAGTATACAACTCATTGGCATTAGCAGTCACACTATTGTACAGACATCCCTAGGATCCAATTCCACAACTTTCTCATCAGGCTTAACCGAAAATCTACCATTAAATGGTAACTACCCACTACACCCTTCTTCAGCCCCTGGTGACCATTATTCTACTTCTGGTCACTATGAACTTAACTATTTTTGGTAACTCATGTTAAGTATAAACACACAATAAGATTTATTTTTTTTTCTTTTTATTTAACTTATTATTTTTTTTATTTTTCCATGTAATTCACATATTTATTTATTTTATTTTATTAAATCATAGCTGCGTACATTGATATGATCATGGGGCATCATACACTAGCTTCATAGACCATTTGACACATTTCACAAAACTCTTTTTTATGATGAAGATGATAACAACTTATTTCTTAAAATGTATGAAATGGAAGAGACAGTCTTATATAAATGCTTCCACAAACACAAGACTGTAATAGAGATGTCTATTCTCCCATCCAAAATAAACAGCTCCTGTCCAGTCCTAAGGTTTAAGTTGGAGACTGTTTCCCTTATAATCCAAGCCTACTGCCCTCATTGGGTAGGCTGACATCCACATGAGACATGAAAAAGTTCTCCAGTATTAGGGGAGTCATCATCATAGGGCAGAGTGTTGTTTCTGAGCTTATGTAGAGCAGGATAATTGATAAAATTCTTCTTTAAGCACTCGTAGAATGATGCTTCTAATTACACGATAACTGAATAAATGGTGGCTGTGATGCAATGGTGGAGCCACTTTCACCAACAGATTGTATCTCCAATAAATGACTTCCCTAGCAAATAGTTATGTGATCATAGGCCTGGAGTTCTTTGCTTGGTCTTGGATTGTTCCCAGGCATTCAGGTAGTAGTTTCCAGGAAATTGTATTCTAGTAAATGTTTAACAACTAGGTTTGCCAACATACAATCTTGATTTGTACCATTTAAGCTACTAATGTGATGTTACTGAACTTAGAGTTGAGAAAAGATGCCCTTAAAATGCTCTTGTGAACCAGTATGAACCAGTAGCTGCAGCATACCATTGTCATAAGGTCCTTCTCCTTATTTACTAGTTTTGGCACTCTCCTTAAAGGATCACTCGCAAGTATGGAACTCAGATGTCCACGTCCTGGAGTCAGGTACCCTCTCATTCTTCTTTTTTTGCTTACCTCTCTGAATGCAAAAGCTCTCATTGTGCTTCTATTTTCTAAGGATAGAACTCAATGGTCCATTTTAAAGAACTTAGTCGCTTTTGGAAAAGAGTTGCAGGACTTGCCAACTTACTTATCCTTCTAAGAAGGTAAGGAGAACCTATCCCTCAGAAATACAATCAGCTATTTCCCTTCATTTAGAGGAGAATAAAATTTTAAATGGGGTCAAAGATATTTCTTTAAAATCACACACACACACACACACACACACACACAGACACACACACACAGAGTGGGGGGAGGAAGAAAAATCACAAATGGATAAATGGAGTTCTCCTACACTACGTTAAAAGCAAAGCCAAACAAAATCAAACTCTCTTTCAAAAGATTTAACAGGTACAAATAAGGAACTATTTCTAGTAATGTAGAAAGTCAAATCTAGTGCTAAAAGAATATGAAATTGTTAATTGTATTATGCAGATTTATATTCCTACTAAATTTGTCTCTTTGTTTTTGCACCCTGACAGAGGTAGGCTAAAGTCTCCCCCTATAATTCTGGATTTGACTATTTCTCCTACTTCTATTAATTTTTGCTTTATAAAGTGTGAAGTGATATTGTTGGGTGCATACAGATTTATATTTGTGCTTTCTTTCTGGTTAATTGATTACTTTATTGCCATAAAATACTTATTAATGCAAGAAATTACCCCTGCTATCTTTTGTGCTGAGGTTTTCATTTATTTTAATTATGCAGATATTTTTAACCTCACATAACATCACTGTTTTTTCATATATTCAAGATTCATTTATATTTAAACACAATTTAATTTTTCTGTTATTCTTCATTCTTTTCTGTACTTTATTTTTTTTATCTAAAATCATTTTCCTTGTACTCAAAGTATACTTTTAGTATTTTATCTTTTATGACTGATGATGAACTCCCAGTTTGTATTTATGTTTTCTAAGAATGTTTTTACTATGCCAACATTTCTGAAGAATATTTTTCTGGGTATAGAACTCTAGACTGGTAGCTTTTTTATTCTTTTAATATTTTGAAAGTTTGAAAATTCCACTTAGCTTTCTCTTGAGCCTCATAATTTTTTAGAAGAAGTTAGCTATAAGTTTTAGGGGGGGTTTCTTTAAACCTAAAATAGTTTTTGTCTTTTCATTACTTTTAACATTTTCTGTCATAAATTATTACTATAATGAATTTAAACATGGTTTTCTTTGTTGTTATTGTTGTTGTTTTGGCTTGATGTTTGTAATGCTTCTTAAATCTGTAACTAGATATTCTTGAGCACTTTTAGAAATTTTTCAGCCACTATCTCTTCAAATATTGCTTTTGCCCTGTTACCCCTTCTCACTCTTATGGTTTTGTAATGACACATAGTTATACTTCTTTATCTTGTTCATATATCTGTTAGACTCTTTTCTTTATGTTTCATTCTTCTTTTAATGATTCTATATGTATATTTATAACTGACATTTTTCCATTCATTAATTCTCACTTCACTTGTGTTTAATCTGTTACGTTCATATATTTAATTCTTAATTTTAGTTTTATTTTTTCAATTCCATAATTCTATTTGATTTAAGAGTCTGATTTTCAGCTAAAATTTTTTTATATTTTCATTTAACATTTTGGGCATATAAATCTCAGTTTTAAAAAAGTCTGTGCCTTATCAATGGATCTCCTACCAGTCTCTTATCTGCTTTTGTCCTTATCTTATTTCTTTTTCTTTTTTTTTTTATCATTAGATCTCATATCCTTGCCTGGTATATATTATTGAAAGTCATTGCTGTAACAGTAATTTGAGTTTCTTCTTCCTTTTTTTTTTTTTTTTTTTTTTTAAGACAGAGTCTCACTTTATCATCCTTAGTAGAGTGCTGTGGTGTCACAGTTCACAGCAACCTCCAACTCCTGGGCTTAGACGATTCTCTTGCCTCAGCCTCCTGAATAGTTGGGACTACAGGTGCCCACCACAACACCCGGCTATTTTTGTTGTTGTTGTTGCAGTTTGGCTCAGGCTGGGTTCAAACCTGCCACCCTCGGGATATGGGGCTGGTGCCCTACCCACTGAGCCACAGGCACCACCCTAATTTGAGTTTCTTGATGATATTCTCTTCTCTAGAGAGGAAACAACTTTGCTTCTCTCAGGCAGTTTTCATAAAGGCAGGTGTCCATACAATTTTGAGTCCATCTTTTTCATAATTTTTCTTTATGAAGAATGATCTAGTTTTTCCAAACTACTTATAGACAACCCTCTGACTGTCCCAATAAAAGTCAGGACCAGATTGAGGCAAGATAGCCATGAAGGGCATAGGATTTAATGAGTGGGCACCACCTAAAATTTTGCCCCATATTTCATTTGTTGCACACTAATCCTTGCCCTAGTACCAATTGAAAGCCTGCAGTATTTATTAGGCATCTCTCCTTGGTAGGTTCTGAATTTCACGTTTTGCTTCACAGCCCCCAGAGATTGCTAAACTCTGTTTTGCCTCAGCTTTCTTTTTCCTTTGCTTATAAATTGGCAATAACATCAAGAGAAAACATAAAGCTTTAAACATTAGGCTCATCTCTGCTCTTCTCTTTGGACTTTTTTTTAACCTTCTAAGTCATCATTTTCTTCATAGCTCTCTCTTGCTTTCAGACAGATGTTTAAAAATTTAATTTAGATTTTCCAGTCATCCTCCACAGGGCAGTAATTCAGATGCAAGCTATTAATACCTGTCATAGCCAAAAGTGATGATCCCTTTTATTTTTCTATGTATGTGGTAATAAAGGGTAGAGGGCCCCTCTCACATTTTTCTCAAATTGAAAATACCTTTTTAGGATGTTTAAAGAACTCAAATTAATCCACATGAAAAAAGTCAACAATCCCATATATCAATAGATTTTATAATATTTTTAAAATCTACCTTCCTGGTAAGCCAGATCCCCTAAGGTTTCACATTTACACCTGTGAAAGAACAGAGTTAGGACTCAGCAGTCACCACAGAGCTAGTAGACAAGAGATCTGCAACCCTCAGAAAGTGTTATTGTCAGATTGGGATACAACAGCAGGCTACAGGTTCATATGCAGGGTGTATTAAAACTTCTAAAGTAAGAATACCCCTCGAAGCAAAGGCAGAATGTTCATGTCTAGACATAAGTTAATCCTCATTCTAATAATTAGCTACAACTGAGCCAAATACAATGATCTTTCTGAAAAATATTAATATCTAGCAAGTGGAACATTAAGGCATAGGACTACTTTTAAAACTTAAAATATTAAACTAGTATTTTTCATTCTGTCTTTCTGCAAAAACATACACACACACACATTTTTGTTTTTATAAAAAATGCTCCAAGAATTAAAGGGTTGGCAAGGTGCTTGTTATGCTATCCAACCCATCTGTCTGCTTTTAAGATGAGTAAAAAATGGGCCACCCTAGGTCGTGAAGAAAATTCCAAACTTCCTTTGTAATCTACTTCAATTTTCATATCTTCTGTTAGGAATATTGATGTCAAACTACATTGTCTGGAGTACAAAAAAAATCAATGTTGGTCCAATTCATAGGCTAGAATATTAAAAGCACACTCTTTCCTTGAGTTAGTGCCTATATTAGGTAAGGATTAATAGTTTTTTTCTATATTTCATTTAATAAAAGTACAAGGACAGATATTTTAATTAATCTATTTCTTTTTAATAGCTTTATTGAGGTATAATTGCTATACAAAACTTGTACTATTTGATATATACAATTTGATGAACTTGGAAATGCACACATTTGTGATATCAGCACCACAATCAAGGTAATAAATCTATTTATCATCTCCAAAAGTTTCTTCATGCCTCTTTGAAGAAGAGAGTTTGAAGGCTTGATTTTAACTTAAAAACTAGATAACAAGTTTTTCTAAGACTAATATGTATTCAATAAGCTCACCATAGAAGCATTTTGAAAATAGTTCTTCCATAAAACCCCTGCTTTATAAAAAGAAAAGCTCAGTGGCACAAGATAGAATTCTGAAGAAGGGGTTGGGGTGGTGGAATTAGGTAAGGAGAGCAGTGTGTGCCTGTTAGATCACCTATACCACCAAAGAAATGCAAGGCCATGTGCTGAGGCTTTCCTTAAAATTTTCACTCTTTTTATTGAGCCCTGGGCACCATCTTTCTGTGATCACTGGTGAACTTCCCCAAAGAGAAAAAGAAAATAGCTGAACCAATTTTATCAGCATCAAATGTCAGCTTAACAAAGTCATCTACCAAATGAGAGAATAATAAGTGACCAGCACACCTGAGAGAGAGCTCTGAAAACACAACAGCCAGGGTCCTTATTTCAAAGGGAAAATTGGAGGCTAAATTCCATGTCCAGGACCCCCCAATGACACGCAGGTCCTATTACAGGACCAATGTGCTACAATACAATTGGTAAACTCAAAGAAAATAACCAGATTTTATATGTTCTAATGATCGACCAACATGGCATCTTGTTCTCTGCAGACAAAAAAAAACACCATCCACTCCACACTAGATGTTATTATAGTCTGAAATATTTTCAAGGGACAGTACAGTTGAGTTATTTTGAGTTATATTTGCTTGTCCTTTTGAGCTATTTTGCCTGCGTGTTCATTCTCTACTGATTTCACTGAAAGGCTCATTTTTAGTATTCCGTGAACTTCTTGGAAATTTTCATACATCTATTCATTTTCAGGATTACAACCAGAAAATGCCTTAAATATGTGTCTACAGATCTAAGAATTTTGGCTTTTCACTTAAAACTAGCCCAATCTTACAACTAAAACCAAGTCAATATTCAAGATGTTTACTGAGTCTAAGACCAAAGTAAGGGCTACTATTTGCTGAGGGAAGGAGATCCTTTGCCAAGCTTTATACATGCTGTTTTTAGTCCTTAGAGAAATCCTAGGAGTCATACATAATTCTCCCTATTTTACAAAAGAAGAAACCGAGCTTTAGAGAGCTCATTTTCATAAAGCCCCTAAGATTCAGAGCAGGGACTTTCCCCTGGAGAGGACTGGATTTCCTAGTGCATACCCTTCCCACCCTCTGGTATGCTGAAACATTTGGACAATTTTTTCCTGAGATGTAACCCTAGTCCACATGGGAAAACAAAATAGAAACAGCAAACATAATAGGTATGTTGAGTGTAAATCACATAGTGCCTGGATCCTTTCGGCCATCGCCCTTCCTACATAATCCCCTATGTTCCTCCCAGGCATGTGTGTGAATGTTGTGTGCACAAGGACATGTGTGACTGCACAGACAAAGGCCAGCTCTTGAATAATCTGCAGTGAATATTTAGGTAATATTTTGTTTGCAAGAGCAAATGATGAAGCCATGCTAAAACTAAATTAAATGTCCTTCATATCGGTGGAGTGGGAACGTTTTTCCTTTTGTTGTAAGTTTAAGTAGGCCAACAGTGTCCATTCAGCTACTCTCCTGCTCTCCAGGCAGTGCCCTGGTTTGACCACGGCATGTATTCATTTCTATTTGCATCAGGAGCAGAGGTTAACCATTTTTGTAAATGCTTAGCCTACATTACAGCACACTTAAACAACAAAGCACAGGCATGACAATGCAAAAAAAAGACCAGACAATTGAAATAAAAACCATTCTATCCTGAGCTAGAGATGGAGCTGAAGGCAGTGAAGTACACAGAGTAAGGGGTACAGCAAAGCACTGTGTGGGTGCACCCCAGGTGTCTGGGTAGGACATCCACGGAAGTCTGTCCCCCAAGACAGTGTGACTAACCTAAAAGACAGCATTCTTTTCCTAGTGTGCTAAGTTGCTGTCAATTAATTTAGTCTTTGAGTCCGGCTAAAGGCCAGTGAAAAATATTCCATGGAAACCATGTAGATATTGATTTGGTTGCCTGCTGTCACTAGACTTAGGTAATTTCTTGAGACAATTTAGGCATAATTAGAGTTCAATGCTGAAGGCTTCACTTCCACACTTAAACTGTGCCTCACTTGCCTACTGTAAAGGTTCTACTGGCTTCCCTTTACTACCTCCCTACCATTACCTCCAATAAGATTCTCACAAAAAAGAGCAAAAACTAAATGTTGACTTACAGCACAAAAGTGTTAATACCAATGAAATCCATTGGCCAGATGGATTAGTAAGAATGAGTTACCACAAGCATCTTAGAAACTGTAATAACTACAGTAAGGAGCTGCTTGAATCTTTGGAAAATTATTAAGAATATCATTCCTACTTTATTCACTTTCTAATTCAATAAATAAATGACAACTAGATAGGATGGAAGGAAGAGAGAGAGCTGCCTAGAGTCCTGTGAATGAGAATCTACTCTTATGCTAGAGACCCAGAAGATTTTTCAGGAAAGTAAAATTAACATGTGCTTATAAGACAAAGGAAAACAGAATTAGAAATGAACCCTTAAAATTAAAAACTAATATAGCCATTCAGGTTGATTACCAAGAAGCCATGCATGAGGATGAGATATTTGAACATGAATCCGTGTATTATCATACGATTGGAACCAAAACAGCTGACAGAAATTCAGCAAATGTATACATTTCTTATTGGACTGATGGCATCTGTACTTCTTTTTTTTTTTCACTCTTGATATAGCATAGCTATGCCCACTCTTTAATTTGTAGACTAGTTTTAGAGAATAGGATATACCCTGTTTCCCCAAAAATAAGACAGTGTCTTATATTAAGTTTTGCTCCCAAAGATGCGCTAGGTCTTATTTTCAGGGGATGTCTTATCATTCCTGTAAGTAGGTCTGATTTTCAGAGGATGTCTTATTTTCAGGGAACTAGGGTATAAATTGTTCTTGAAACTGAGTCTATAAATAGTGTTCATTTTTTAAATGTTTTTATTTAGTTATAACTGAGCTTCCCCCCAACCCTGAGGTCTCTGGTAAGGAATAGTCAGAAGCCAAGTCTTGTTGAATAATGGGAAGAATAGAAACGTGTTGTAAATGGCCTTTCGATCTGAATTTCTCTATGCAACCCTGAGTTCGATGAAACACACCAACATGTCAAGATCAAGTTATAAACTTGTACTGATTAAAATCTGGAAACTATCATGTTTCCCACACGCAACCTTTTGAATCCCTGAATTTTACCAATAAAAAATAATGGCTGGGGATATCTCAACTTTGAAATATGTCTTTAGAACTCACTGTCACATTCAAGTTTACCCATTGCACAGATATTTTCAGGCTGGGTGGTGCTGTGGACTGAGGAAGCAGTACCATATATGCAACCCAGGACTCCTTCCCTCATGGGACATGAAGCTCCATCCTCGCAGGGCGGGCTGCTCAGAAGCGAATGCAGGCCTGGAAATGTTAGTTACTCTTGTGATTAGTACTGCAAGAGGAAACTGTGCAGGTATAGAAAAGGATGACTTAAAATAGTCCAGGATGTGAGGGAATGTTATATATTTTTATTAAAATACACATAGTGCTGATAATATTTGCGGAAGGTGAGTTGGGGATAATCAATGACAAGGATGCTGCAAAGTGCAGACGTGAGAAGCCAGGCCTGGCCTGGGTCAGCAGCAGTCACAGTGGCAGGGAAATGGCACAGCACCGCACAGCAAGATGCATGGATTCGTATCATGTGCCTGCTCAAGATCAGGGGTTCTTCTTTCTGTAAGCTAGGCTTTATTTTGATTCTTTTAAATAAGCAAAGAAGGGAACGTTTCAGGATAGTAAAAGCCTAGAGACCATTCAGCAAGGATTTATTCTGCAAAGTCTTAATTCTCTGCACAAGACTGTACTTCACTGCATGTCAAGATCAAGCTATAAACTTGCATTAATTATCACCCTGGTTTGGCCCTCTGTGTGTGTGTGTTCATTTTTTCCATGCATTTGCACGGATTTGAACTTTTTACTATTTGAGGTACAGAAATAAACAAAGCTTTGGCCTGCTAACAGGTTCTGCCTCAAAGCCAGTGCAATGGGCTGGTGCCACCCTTCACGGCCGTTTCTGGGATCGGCAGCGCCAATCTTCAATTTGAGTCTTCTGCAGCACACTAGACAGATCCTTTCCTCCTCTGCAGGAAAAACATTAAACTGCAAGTGGGCATGATGTTTGAACAGGGATTTCTCACAGAAGCAGCGTGAGTGTTACATGTTTCATTTGTCTCCATAATGTAAAATTTATTTTGCTGAGAAAGGAACACATACACCTCGGTGGAACTTACTTGGGAACAATAGTTAACAGTCAATTTATTTCCAACTTCTTCCCAATAAAAGAGGGAAAAAAATCATTTAATATAATAAGTTTCAAGAGGCATCATGCCTATGAAAGGGGTCTGAACAATCTCTGGGAACTATACTTTGACAACCAAATTCAGTAAAGAAAGATACTAAAGATAGAATGGTAGAACTTTAAAAAATCTATTTAAAACTATAGCCTACCATATGTGAGAAAATAATTGCCTAAAACATAGGACTCACTATGTTAATGTTCAGAAATATCCTTTCTAAAATCTCTATACTGGGATCAAAACAGTCACCTGCGTTCTCATCTTCTTTCACTGATTGCCTTATGAGAGGCAGGACACTCCAGCATAGATGGCATTTTGAGAAAGTGTTTGATATCTTTCTTATTCTCAAAATAATTACAAGTTTGTGCTGGTGCCAAATGTAAATGATGTTTACTTTAAAAAAAAAAAAAACTGTGCTGGGATTTTTGCTGGCATTTGTTGGAGCATATGGTCTAGTGTACGCATCGTTTTGAAAGGTTACTCAACACGTGTGCTCCAAACGCATGTGCACCCTCCGTGTAGGGCAGAGAAAGTGCTCCTTGGTCTGAGCTCTCAACAGCTTATCTCACCTGCGGATGAGCTTTTCCACGGGACTCTTAGCAGTCTTGACTTATTAAAATGCTGCAGCTTCCCAACTGAAATCCTGTCAAATGTTTTTAGCTCTCTCTTTCACACTACAATTCAGAGGAAAATATTCTCAATATCACACTGCATCACAAATGACTTTCCTATTCATTTCTCAAGTAATGCAGCTGAAGTCACTACTTAATTTTCAACATTGACCTAACCAGGCAGACGCACACCAACAACCCTCAGTATCAGGTACCCATGTTGCACGAGTTGTTCTGGGATCCAGTGCCTTTTTTTTTTTTTTCCATAGCAAAGCCACCATACAAAATAGATTTTTATTTCCTCTGCAGTACAATGACTGCGAAAAAAACAGTCATCTTTATATACAGCATGTCTTTCTGGCATAAGTTGAAATAAATACAGAAAATATGTTTGAATTTAAGGCTTCTATCAACAACACAGTCCCCTACTCCTAACATACTGTGTGAATCTAACTTATACATAATTCAGATGCCAGCAGCAGACTCCATCTCTTCCATTGAACCCCTATTGCTGATACTATCTCACCAGGCTATTTTGATGCCCAGTGAGAATTAGGCCTCTTTTGGAAGCATATACATAACTCCCACTGATACCAATCCAAGTTTTGCAACCAAGAATGAGGAAAGAGAATGCGTGAGTAAGAAGATGAGCTGTTTATTTATGACAGCATAAGGTGTTAGGAGGCTGTACGTACAACTAAACTTTGGAAAGATCTCCGAGCTAATAAAAGCAAATTCAATCTTGTACAGACCCACATTCCTTTCTAGGCAAAGGCAGTGAAGGAAGCAAATGTTATTGCCCAGAGTTTAGAAATAAAGACAGGAGGCTGGGCACGGTGGCGTGTGTCATAATCACAGCACTCTGGGAGGCCAAGGTGGGCGGTTTGCTTGAGCCCAGGAGTGTGAGGCTGTAATAAGCTATGATTAAGCCAGTGTGTGGCCCATCTGGCTGACAGAGAGAGACCCACCTCTCTAAAAAATAAAAATTCAAGATTTGAAAATAAAAAATAAAGACAGGAAAACAGGTAAACTCTTAAGCAATGACGGTTGAAGTGCCAAGTGAAATTATTTGTATCAATACCAAAAATACTGAAATGTTTGCTAGAATAAGAGCTTTGAGCTTCATAGATTGCTCATCTTCCTCATCAGCATTATAGAATTATATTTGCTAATACTTATGCTTAGGACAGATAATATTGGCATGTATAAAGACCTAACAAAAGTTGGGACACTCTGTGGAATGGATCTAGGTGGAACAAGGCGTGGCCAGGAAGGGCTATTCCAATAATGAGTGGAGTTTCCAGGAAGAAAAACAGAACAAATAGATAAGAACCATCACCAGAGTCTGTTTGTCAGAACCTTCCAAATTCTATGGGGCAATGCTCATGCAGGAGTAACAAGTTTAAGAAAGAAATGGTCAAAGAATGATCAAGCATAAAATAAAAGCAAGAAGAGCTTTGCTCACATGTAGAATTAGCATGATAGGATCATGATTTTTTTTTTTTATTAAATCATAGCTGTGTACATTAATACAATCATGGGGCACCATACACTGGTTTTATAGACCGTTTGAAACACTTTCATCACACCGGTTAACATAGCCTTCCTGGCCTTTTCTTAGTTATTGTGTTAGGACATTTAAATTCTACATTTACTAAGTTTCACATATACCCTTGTAAGATACACCGCAGGTGTAATCCCACCAATCACCCTCCCTACACCCACCTCCCCCCTCCCTCCCGTCCCTTTCCCCCTTCCCCCTATTCTTGGGTTATAACTGGGTTATACCTTTCATGTGAAAGCCATAAATTAGTTTCATAGTAAGGCTGAGTACATTGGATACTTTTTCTTCCATTCTTGAGATACTTTACTAAAAAGAATAAGTTCCAGCTCCATCCATGTAAACATGAAAGAGGTAAAGTCTCCATCATTCTTTAAGGCTGCATAATATTCCATGGTGTACATATACTATAATTTATTAATCCATTCATGGATCGATGGGTACTTGGG
>CAUYPK010081255.1:0-34934 GCA_963574355.1 Loris lydekkerianus
TGCAGAAGCTTTTTAGTTTGATCAGGTCCCAATAGTGTATTTTTGATACTGCTTCAATTGCCTGGGGAGTCCTCCTCATAAAATATTCACCCAGGCCGATTCCTTCAAGAGTTTTCCCTGCACTTTCTTTAAGTATTTTTATAGTTTCATTTCTGAGGTATAAATCTTTTATCCAGTGAGAGTCTATCTTAGTTAATGGTGAAAGGTGTGGGTCCAGTTTAAATCTTCTACAGGTTGCCAACCAGATTAAACAGCACCATTTGTTGAATAGGGAATCTTTTCCCCACTGAGTGTTTTTAATTGGCTTGTCAAAGATCAAATAAAGGTAAGTAGCTGGATCCATCTCTTGGTTCTCTATTCTGTTCCAGACATCTACTTCTCTGCTTTTGTGTGAGTACCATGCTGTTTTGATCACTATCGATTTATAGTACAGTCTCAGGTCTGGTAGCGTGATTCCTCCTGCTTTGTTTTTATTGCTGAGTAATGTTTTGTCTATTTGAGGTTTTTTCTGATTCCATATAAAATGAAGTATTTTTTTTCAAGATCTTTAAAGTGTGACAATGGAGCTTTATGACAAACATTTAAAGATAGGAGTACTATTTATTTAAAATTTATGACAGGCGTTTAAGTATATGGCAGGTATTAAATACTGATATTAAATAAATGACAAACATTTAAATATATGGAGAGAAATACCATGAAACATGAAAGCCAAAAGCTTCCACTGCCCTCAACATATCTTTTTATGAGGAAAAGAAGACAGCATATTTGAAATTAAGTCTTTTCTGGAAACAGTAGTAGTTATCATTTATTAAATACCTACTATGGACCTAATGCTCTAAAATTTTATTTCAGTTAAACTCTCACGCACCTCCGTTTTCTCATCTGTACTATGGGGATAATAAGCCCATCGTGAAGAACTGTGAGAGGTGAAAGGGCAAACATACCAAAACAACTACTCTTTTTATGCAGGGCCTGTAACATAGTAAAAGACCAAGAAAACTACAGGAAAAAAATGTGGCATTTTATAAACATGCTATTTAATTCTTACAGCAATATTAACCTTGCCAAGGAGTAATTTTTATAGATGCGTAAATTGAATCAACTGTGGAGCTCATATCTGAAGATGGCTCATCTGATTTTTCAGATGGATTGCTTCCCTCCATACGCCACAGCCACTCAGGGTGTGTGCTGGGACAGCCACAGGAAGACGGAGCCAAAAGGGAGATCAGGGCTTATGGAAGGGAGAAAAAAAATACTGTCTGGAATCTGGTTCTGAACTTGGCGGCTCTTTGATTAGCAGAACTCCCTGTTCCTTGGGCCATAGAGGCAGCCGATAATCACTGGCAAAGGTAACTGAATTATCTTGCAGATTCAGTCAGTCCTTTACAAGGCTGGTGAAAAAGGAAAAAAAAAAATAGCAATTTATCCCCCACCCCGAGCCCCCATGGAACCAGCAGTTCTCTAGCCTAAATTGATTCAATTCTTCCCTGAAGTCTTTTCCTCCAGAGCTGCACCCCTTGCTCAGGAAGTGCTGGTTGAGGACCAGCTTGGGTCAAAGACCAGTTTCTGCATCCAGGGGTTCTGACCTGTAGGTTACTTTTTTTTTTTTTTTTGTCTAGTCCCAGATCGCTTTCCTTTGTAGCATGAGCACGGTTCGTATCTTACAATTCTTTGAGCAATCCTATACATTTCGTTTGTGTTCTGTCCCATGTCCCACACTCAGGCAGGACTTCTGTGGGGTTTGCCTTCCGTTACTTCTCAGTGCCGAGGAGGGCTCAGCCTGTGTGACCTCGCTCAGCTCCTGCTTCAGAAGCTGGCACAGCCAGGAAGCCTGAGGCTGAGGGCTCCCACTCCAGCTGCACTCCACTCCCGAAGGGCCTCAGTGGCCTCAAAGACTGCTCCAGGGAGACAGAACATTCCAGTGATCTTGAGCAGGGATGGCAGGCTGAGCGCTGGGCCAAATCTTCATGAGATGTCACAGGAACGTAGCCACGCTCATCCATTTGGTATCACCAGTGGCTGCTTTTGCGACATGCTGGCAGAGCTGGGTGATCAAATCAGAGATGATGTGGCCTGAAAAGCCTGAAATATGTGCTCTCTGGCCCTCACTGAGGAAGTTTACTGGCCTCTGATCTAGAGGCCTGATTGGGAAACCACTAGTTGGTGTGAAGCAGTCGGAAATCCTCCTACAGCAACGGCAAGGTGCAGGCTGAGCCTCAGGCCGTCCTGAGGGATGCTGGTGACAGGCCTCACTGTCATTCCCTGTTCATGCAAGCATGAGCCATGTCTGAACTTTAAAAAGTATTTTTTATTGCTGCAAAATATACATGACACAAAATTTCCCATTGTAACCGTTTCTGTAAGTTCACAGGTCAGTGGTATTAAGTGCATCTGCACGACAGTCACCAGGGCCACTCTCCAGAATGTTTCCCACCTTCCAAACTGAGAACCTTTTGCACTATTTCTCCTGCCTTGAATGCCTTGAATTTCACTAGCAAGAGCTCATGTTTCACATTCATCACTAATGAGTAAGTCCCCGGTGTTGGCAGTGAGTGGCGGTTTTTGACATTCAGGCTACTGAGGACCAAATCCCTGGTGCTGATGGGCCAGGCATGGCAGAGGCTGAGGCAGCTGCTCCCTGCTGCCCCTGGAGTGGACACAATGTGAGACACCTGGAGCACGAACGTGTCATGTCAGGCTGCACTAGCTCCTGGGTTATAGTAAAGCCAGTGGAAGTAAATCACAGATGCTGCTGCAGCCAGCACGGAGCACAGGCCTGGGTGCCTGTGAGCCTGCAGTCAATACTCACTGGGAGAATAAAGGAAGGAACAGATGCACCCCCTCTGCATACAAGAGTGACCAGTCATCTTCCACACTCTGGATTGCATCAGTCACATTCTTGAATATCTGACACTTGCACTTTGTGGCTCCCTCTTCCAGGAATGTGACGTTTCCACACCATTCCTGGTGCTGCTGAGATGGGTGCTTTGAACTGGGTGTTGCCCAGCGGTGTCCCAAAGCCCCGATCTGCTGGAATTCTCGTGTGGAGTCCTGTCCCTCTCTGCTTCCCTCCCCAGCTTACTGGACACCCAGGCAGTGCTCAGACTGCCCCCAGCTGCCCCGTGCAGGTTGGAGCCCACCTACGTGACATTTGGGGGACAGCCCTTGTTCTCCTGCACAGACTCACCTTTGAGTGCATTCTGTGCAAACTTAGAATGGAGTTAAATAGATGCTTTTCCCGTTCTCTTTCCCCCAAATCTGTGCGCTACCGTGGGGACAGGGAATGGAGTGACAAGACTGCTGTGTGTTTCTACTCTGGGGACAAGTGTGGTAGTATGGGTGGGCAAGTACGGTTGGTGGAGGGGAAATAGGAGCCACCTCACCTTCAGCCCCAGAGGATCCGTGGCTGAAGGGACCTTAAAAGTCATCACCAGGGCGTGGTGGTTCACTCCTGTAACCCCAACACTTTGGGAGGCCTCAGTGGGATCCCTTGAGGCCAAGAGTTCGAGGCTGACGTGAGCCATCCTTGCACCAGCCTGAGTGACAGAGCGAGATCTGTCCCTTAAACAAAAAATCACAAGGGTGAGGGTCTCTGCTGGGCCAGGAGTTGCTATAGGGCACACACCTGAGAGAGACATAGCTCAAGCAAATCTCTGCCACTAGGAATGTTGAGTATAATCATTTATCATATATTTAAAAATAACTAAAAAGGTGGTACTGAAATGTTCTTAACACAAAGAAATGATAAATGCGTAACAATTGGATATTCCAATTATCCTGATTCCATCATTATACAATGTATACCCATACCAAAAATGTCACATATACCCCATAAGTGTATGTATGCCTATCATGTACCCATAATTACTTAAAAAAAAAAAAAGTTTTTAAAAGACCTAAGTAGAATATAGTCCTTACTGCAGGCATTTAGATAGGCTATTAGAAGTAGAAACAGCCTGGGGAAGTTCATGAGAAGTGGGCTGATCTGCGGGCAGGGATGGAAGGCTGGTAGTGACAAAGGGCACTGAGCAGCAACAAGCACTGAGCAATGACCCACTCTACATCCGCGTGGGTCAGCAAGCGTGCCGTTGCTCTGGACGCCCAGTGCCTCTCTCTAGACCTTGGCTTCCCTGGCTGCACCCCAGGTTCTGGGGCCGTTGGGTGTCTCTAACCAAGTCCCCTCTGTGAGACGATCCATCAGGGCATACCTCTAGCCTGTGAGGTCGTAACAGTGAGGCGTGAGACCTGCTGAACTGATGGGCAAACGTCGTCCTGTCTGCTGAGCAGCACCCTGGGGCAGGAGGGAAGCAGACAGTGGACTCAACACTCCAGCAGCCTTCAGGGGTTTTTAAAAATTAATTACCTTTAAATTTGCTTTGTCTTTCATGCTTGACCCTTTTAAGGTTACAGCTGTCCCTGGATTTGCTTGTATACACCGTCACTGGGCCTGGGCAATTCAGGCTAAGTGGTCTGGTTGTCTACCTCGCCATCCTCAGGTAATTGGCTCCAGTTTTTCCTCTTTTGACTCAAGCCGGGAGAGGGCTGCGGACACAGAGAGAGGGAGGGAGGGAGAGAGAATGAAGGTGTAGTTGGAACTGGGTCATTTTGGTCTATCTCTTTAAAAGTCAGTTGCATACTAACAGTAATTTCTGCCATGGAAGTGGTTATATTAATTTAGGATGTCAAATGAATGGCTGATAATAACTATTTTGTTTGTTTCTGAAAGGCAGAAACAAGCCAGCGAGACGGTTGGTTGTGATTCTGTCTGGGGTGGCGCTGCAGTTCGATCAGATAAATCCACTAGGTCAGCTGATCCACTTTTTAATTTTTCCTTTTTTAAAAAGTAAAAGCTGGAGAAAGGAGCTGGCTGATTCCCAGGCTGTTTAGATCCTGTGTGGTTTTCTGGAAAACATCCTCCTCACTGGGGGTGAGAAGTTGAAGGGTTTTTTTTAATGTGTCTTTGTTTTTAGCTGCAGATTGGTGATGCTGGCTCCAGGTGGAAGCCCCTTTGTATGAAACGTCCCTCACTGCACGTGTCCCTTGAGCCTGGTATGTGCCAAATGATCATTTCTCATAGGCTGGTTGACTTCCAGGGGAGAGGAAACATCTTGATAACTCACTGAGGTGTGCTGGGTCAGAGAGAGCTTGTCACGGGTCCACAACAGCTCAGGCAGGGCCAGGCCCCCACTCACCTGCTGGGGCCGTTGCTCATTGCTGCTCATTGCCCAACTCTGCACACCACGCTGCCATTTTCTCAGAGACACTTACGCAGTGGTATTTTGTAACGACGTCAATTCTTTTCCTGTCTGACCTGGAAGATTACGGTGACTCAATGCTGCCTGGTCAACCTTAAAGATTAAATCGAGGATATCAGCTTAATGATTTTAACAGCTACTGTAAAGTATTTCCCAAGTAAGAGATTCATGATCTGAAATAGGGGTGGGGAATTTTATTCGACGTTAAAAAGAAAGTAAGAAGCATAGCTGAAAGCAAACTTTATGATTATTATTTTTTAAAAAGTAAATCCAAAGATTACAAAGATTTAAATAGAAATAAGGATATAGGACTCTAATGGAAAATTGGCATGCTAAACTTACAAAATTCCTTCCTGTGAGTGAATAAATATTCCACTGCTCCAGTTTGGTTTCTCAAATGTTATTAATAATAATATGCTTAAGAGGCTCAGCACCTGTAGCTCAGCAGCTAGGGTGCCAGCCACATATACCAGAGCTGGTGTGTTCGAACCCAACCTGGGCCTGCCAAACAACAATGACAACTACAACAAAAGAAAAATAGCTGGGTGTTGTGGTGGGCGCCTGTAGACCCAGCTACCTGGGAGGCTGAGGCAAGAAAATCGCTTAAAGCCCTAAGAGTTTGAGGTTGCTGTGAGCTGTGATGCCACAGCACTCTAAGGAGGGCGATAAAGTGAGACTCTGTCTCAAAATAATAATAATAATAATAATAAGCTTAAGAATGCTCTAGGGAGCTCATTACAATGCAGATTCTCAGACACATTTTCAGCCTCAGTAGGTGCGGAGCACACACTGGGTCTGGGAATTATATAAGCACTCTGAGTGATGGCAGCCAGCTGTGGAGCTGGACCCCCTTAGCCGGTACTAACTACCCTCCAGACATTGGCAGAAAATAAAGTAAAAATAAGAAATCCTATGGCACTTAAACTTTATAAACATACCTGCCCTCCCGAATAATCTCCTGAACCCATTTGACTCCAACTTCTAGCCTCGGGGAGAGGCCTACAATTTTAAAAGAAGGAAAAAGAGCCCTAAAATAGTGATTTCTTTGTAGTGGTCTAGAAATATTTGAAGTGTGTACAGCAGAAAATTAAAATTTCTACCTGGAATTCGCTGAGAATGAATCTTTGCTGTATGCCCCTGGATTCCCTATCTGGTCTGGAGTGCTTCACGGGCTAGCTCTGGGTCTCTGTTCTCCCTCCTTCCACATAGGAGCACATGGTGGTGGGCTACGGTGCTGGCCAGGTGGCACTGGGGACACACCTAGCATCCCAGCTGCCTGGCCACTGAGCTACCTTGCGGGGCTGCAGCTGGGCACTAGGCTGTGCATCTGGGCCTCCTCCTTGCTTTCCAGAGTGTGATCTTATCTTTCCCTGCGAGGAGAATCCAGAGACTCCGTGGAGGCACAGAGAGGGCATGCTAGCAGAGCAACACCAACAATAAAGTCACTCCTTTTTTGTGACTTGTTTCCCTGGTGCCATTTTGGAAGGCACCAATCGTATGAAGCTTCTCAGGGAGGCAGGAATGTTATGTAAGGTGACAAGTTTTGTTCTCAGTGCCCTGAGTTCTGTATCAATCATCTAATGGACTTGGATATCCCACAGGAGCTGCAAACTTGATATGCATGACACTGGCTGTACTATCAAAATCCCCCTGGCCTATTTTACAGAAATAGAAACAAATTTATCCTAAATTCATACAAAACTTCAGGGGACCCTGAATACTCAAAATTATTTTCAAAAATATGAATGAAGTAGGTGAACTTGCCCTTCCTGATTTGAAAACATTACAAAGCTACAGTAATCAAAACAGTGTGACACTGGCCAAAAGGAAACGAATGATCTTCCACAAGGGAGCCAAAGCACTCAGTGGGGGAAAAGAAAATCAATAAGTGGTGTTAGGAAAACTGGATCTCAATGTTCAAAAGAATGAAGTCGGACTTTAGAGTTTGAGGTTGCTGTGAGCTAGGCTGATGCCATGGCACTCTACCCAGGCTGACAGAGTGAGACTCTGTCTCAAAAAAAAAAAAAAAAAAAAAAAAGGGCATAGGAAACACAGGGAAAAAGTCTTTGTGACACTGAATTTGGCAAGGACTTCTTCAATATGATACCAAAAATGCAGGCAACGAAAGCAAAAATAGGTAAATGGAACTACATCACATTCCAAACCTTTTGTGCACAGAAGACAGCACTGGTAGAGTGAAAGGGCAGCTTACAGGATGGGAGGCAATCTTTGCAAATCATGAGTCTGACAAGGGGTTGATGTCCAGAACACAGAACCAGATCCAGGGTGCTTCTGACACACTAACCCTATTTCTGGCTTGGACAGTCCTCCCTTCCATTCCCCATTAAAGAGCAAGTTTATTTTCTTTAAAAAAAAAAAAAAAAAAAAAGGGTAAAAGACCTGCATAGAAATTTCTCCAAAGAGGATATACAAATGGCCAAAAGCATATAAATATACATAAAAAGTTCAATCTCACTAAATCATCAGAAAAATGCAAATCAAAAACACAGCAAAATATCACTTCAAACCCATTAGGATCTATTTATAAAACTGAGAAAATAATGTAGTCTATGGTGTGGAAAAAGTGGAACCCTTTTGCACTACTGTGGGGATGTAAAGTGGTGCAAGAGCTGTGGAAAACAGAGTGATAGGTGCTCAAAAACTTAAAAATAGGATACCTATATGATCCAATAATCCCATCTCTGGGTACATATCCAAAATAATTGAAGTAGAGCCTTGAAGAAATATTCATACGCCCGTGTTCATAGCAGCACTATTCACAGCAGCCCAGAGGTGAGTGGAAGCACCCCAAGTGTCCAGCAGCGAATGAATGGATAAACAAAATGTGGTACGTACATACAGTGGGGTGTTATTCAGTCTTAGGAAGGAAGGAAATCCTGCCACATACTACAGCATGGATGCAAGTGAAGACATTATGCTAAGTGAAATAAGGTAGGCACAGAAGGACAAATCTTGTATTGTACCTTATATGAGGTTCCTGGAGCCATCAGATCTGTAGAGACAGAAAGGAGAGAGGTGGGGCCTGGGCAGAGGAGAACAGGGAGTGGTTGTTTAATGGATACAGAGTTTCAGTTTTGCAAGAGGCAAAAACTCTGGAGGGGATGGTGGCAATGGTTGCACAACAATGTGAATGTACTTAATACTGCTGACCTGCACACTTAGAAATGATTGCAGTACTAAAAACAAAACAACAACAAAAAAACAAACCCGATCTGGGTGTATCACTTTTTCTCTATGTTTCTTCCTCCCAGGGTAGTGAGGATTTTTGCTGCAAAGTCACCAAAACTAACTCTAATAATTGATCAGGAAAGGAACCCATCTCAGACACACCACACCTCCCTGATCTGCACTGATGGGCACTTTCCTGCCCCTGAGCTCTTGCAGTGACAGCTTTCGAAGATCCCCTTAAGCCATGAGTGTTGACAGAGGACTGCTGCCATTGGACATCCCTTGCTGAGATTTGCCTGCTGTTGGAGAAGACTGTCTCGCCTAAGGCTGCAGCCACGTCCAGTGACTTGCCTGGGTGGTCTACACAATCCTGGCTCTCTAAATTTTGTGCAGGACACCTCTGAAGGGCACCAGCTGCGTCGCTCCCATGGGGCTGCCTTTGCCTCTTCACCCCTTAGCAGCTCACCTCTCCCTCTGCCTGCGCTCCTGTCCAGGCATTGTTATTGCCCAAATCACCTTCTCAGAGGAACTGGCCCATGTCAGCATGCCACTATTTGATCGGGAGTCTTTTTCTTTCTTAATGTTCTTCAGAGTAAAGGTCTGACTCACCATTAACAGCCTCTTTGATTCCATAGAATAAGCTAGGAGAAAGATTGGGCTACAGGGTTGGGAGGTAGGGAAGAGGCATACAGGCAGTAGAGACCAGATTAAAACAATATTCTATTTATTTATTTAGACAGAGTCTGGCTCTGGTGCCCAGGCTAGCATGCCATTGCATCACAGCTCACAGCAACCTCACACTCCTGGATTCAAGTGATCCTCCTGCCTCAGCCTTCCAGCTGAGTATTTGCCACAATGCCTGGCTTCTTTTTGTTTTTAGTAGAGATAGGGGTCTCACTCTTGTTCAGGCTGGACTGGAACTCCTGATCTCAAGGGATCCTCTGTGGGCCACCCACAGAGTTAGGATTATAGGCATGAGCCTCTGTGTACAGCCTGAGATTAAATTTTAAAAGGTCTTGGATGCCTTCTATAGAGTTTAAACTTTATCTTGAAAGAAAAGAAAATAATGTAAACAAATTTGGTTTGGGGAAAGAGGTGCTTGGTTGGGGGCTGGATAATGGCGGGCAAAAGACAAGCTTGGGAGCAGAGGAAACAGAAAGCAGCAGGGGATGGCAGCGTAGAAATGCCAAGGGCCGGGTGTTCACCCGTCTGCCTGCACGGTGGATGTGTAAGATTTGACGGCTACGATGGCTGAGCAGAATTATGGAAGGAGCAGGCTCGGGCTTGGACACTGAATTTCAGCAACCCAAGGTGCACTATTACTTTATTTGCCACTGACAAATACACATGGCGCCTAATTAAGCAACGACTTGCTCTGTTTTGACGCATCCCAATGTCAGACATAAAAAGGGGGAAAAGTGAGGATATTGCAACAGGAAAAACACAGCATTTATGTATTTGGGTCATTTTACAGCTGGGAATTTTTCTGACATTTCTAAGATTGAGTTTATGTTCCTCCATGTGATTTTATAGCAACCCGTGTGCTGAATCTTGTCATGGAATTAATCTTGTTATGCTCTTAATGCTGTTATTGAACTTAGTTAACAAACATCCGTGAGGCCCAAGGTGGACTGTCTCTGGCCTAGACAGCAGAGGGGGCCTTATCAGAGCAGCAGCAGCTGGCCCGTCCCTGACACACGATGAGGGCTGGACATGTTTGTTGTGGGTAAGAATGAGGACATTGAAGAATTTTTGATTCCATAGAATAAGCTAGGAGAAAGCCTGGGCTATAGCGTTGGGAGGCAGGGAAGTAACAGCTCCTGTAAGTCACCCTGGTCCAGACCCTTAGAACTTTATACTTCCCAAATTTCCAAGAGTGGTTTTTTTGGTCTTCCTACCTCAAGTTTCTCTGTTCACTAGACCCATTTTGAACTTTACCATCTGCCCACAACATTGCTGTTATTTCCTCATGGAAGGAGAGGAGGCATTCCTGAGGCTTGTTGAGTTGGGTTACAAAGAGGAAAAGAGACAGGGTGGTGAACAAAAAGTCATTCATTAATTTGATTTTTATGCATGTAATGATCTTCAGAGCTTTCTCACAGTGCTAAAGGGTTATACCGAAAAATAGTGGCTGCTTACCTTTCCCCACTCCCAGTTCCATTCTCTAGGAACAATTTCTTCTGTCTTTCCCAGTTTTATTTCCTCTGTGAAACTTCCAAATTTCCAAATAACATGCTTCTACGCTGCTGTGTCTGGAGGGATCAGTTTTGCACATTTGGTGTCCTTGATAGTAAGATCCCATGACCCCTTTCTTCTTGGCTCATCTCCTGGTTTCACTAAATGACACCCTTGGAGCCCGATGGAGATCTGGATAGACGAGAGGTCTAGTTTTTGATTCTTTGCATGTCTGAGAATTTTTTTTCTATTTGCATACTTGAGCGATGTTTGGCTGGGTTTAGAATTCCCTCAGAAGTCTGAAGTCCTATGACATCAAGCTTTGCTGTTAAGAAGTCTACTGGGGGTGGTGACTGTGCTCCATGGGTAGGGCGCTGGCCCCATATACTGAGGGTGGCGGGTTCAAACAAGGCCCTGGTCAAACTGCAACAACAACAACAAAGTAGCCAGGCGTTGTGGCAGGTGCCCGTAGTCCCAGCTACTCGGGAGGCTGAGGCAAGAGAATAGCCTAAGCCCAAGAGCTGGATGTTGCTGTAAGCTGTGATGCCACAGCACTCTACTGAGGGTGACAAAATGAGACTCTGTCTCAAAAATAAAAATAAAATAAAATAAAAAAAGAAGTCGACTGGCATTTGGGTTCCTTTTTCTTGGTTTGTAACTTGGTTTACTTTTCTTCCTTCCTTTCTCACAGAGGGAGGCAAAATTTTCATCGTTATGTCTTTGTATGAATTAAAAAAAAATCATGATATTTGGGAGACCCTTTCAAACTGCTGACTTAGTACAGAAATGATTCTGCTAACTTTTCCCCATCCTACTTTGCTGGGGTTTTTTGTTTGTTTTTGTTGATGGAATGCTATTTTTTAGGTGTCACAACTTTTGGATCAATTCATTAAATATTTTATTTATTTCCTACTTTCTATTTATATTCTACTTTCTGAACATTTATTTGACTTTAACTTCCAACACTCCATTGATTTTTAAAATTTCTAATCTGAGGCCAAGTGTGGTGGCTCACGCCTATAATCCTAGCATCCTGGGAGGCCAAGGCTGGTGAATTGCCTGAGCTCAGGAGTTGGAGACCAACCTGAGCCAGAGCGAGACCCTGTCTCTAAAAATAGCCAGGCATTGTAGTGGGCACCTGCAGTCCTAGCTACTTGGGAGGTTGAGGCAAGAGAATCTCCTGAGCCCAAGAGTTTGAGGTTCCTGTGAGCTGTGATGCCACAGCACTCTATCGGGAGCAATGAAGTGAAAGACTCTGTCTCCAAAAAAATTTTTTTGAATCTGGTATTCATGCTCCCCATGGTCTTTTTCTTCTGTCATCATTTTCGTATTCACATTTCCCCCTTCTCTTCTGTCTTTGAGGGTCTCAGGGTTTCTTCCATTCTCTGCATTGCCCTTGCTTTTTCAATCCTCCCACCCTTGCCCCTTCCTGTGGTGCATTTTAGTCTAGGTGATGAGTATCTTTCATGTTCCTTGCCCTGCATCTACACCGAGGTCCCCCAGCAAGACCCTCTGCTTTTTAACCCAGTGGCTGCATCAGTATGTTCTTTTGCCTCTAGCTTATTTGGGGATGGCCTGTGGCAGAATGGGACAGGAGAGTGGGTCACTGTGTGTCCCTCAGGCCCCTTCCTGCCAGCCTGGGAAGGATTCTTTCCCCACAAGCACAGAGACCTCTCCACAAGGCGACATTTCTAGATTTTGACAAACTCTCCCTCCTGTGGGCTTTTTTTGCTGCTAGCTTCTGGGCACTTCCTACTTTTATCAACTGTTCCTTCATTAAACTATCCTTAAATTTCCAAGTTTGACTGTACTATTTTCTTCCAGAACCCTCACTGATAGTCTTTTCCTTACAAGAAACATTCTCCAAATGCATATGCAGCTGTCCCTTGGCATCAAAGTGTGAGGAAGTTGGCTGGGCACGGTGGCTCATGTGTGTAATCCTGCACTCTGGGAGGCCGAGGAGGGAGGATCTTTTGAGTTCAGGGGTTCCAGAACAACCTGAGCAAAGGCAAGACCTCATCTATCCTGTTAAAAATAGGAAAACTAGCTGGGTGCTGTGACAGGCACTATAGTCTTAGTTCCTTGAGAGGCTGAGGCAGGAGGATCGCTTGAGTCCAGGACTTTGAGGTTGCTATGAGCTAGGCTGAAGCCACGGCACTCTAGCCTGGGCGATAGAGTAAGACTCGGTCTCAAAAAAAAAAAAAAAAAAGAGTGAGGTCAGTGGGAGCCTGCCATCAGTATCTTGATGAGTTCTCCCAGGATTTTCTAAGCAGATCCTATCCTGCCAGGCTGAAATGCTGCATAAATTGCAAATCCCAGCCGCGTCTAATTCAGCAGGATGGAGCAGCCTGTGGCCCAAGGAGTCTGCACACCCCCTGTGCGCCTTCCTCTTCCTCCCACTCACCTTCTTCTTCCTGCTCTTTCACCTTCATGAGCTCCTCCCTACAACCCCGGTCAACCTCTGTTCCAGGGCTGGCCAAGCCCAAAGTCCTGGGAGAAGCAGCAACCACTAGCCCCATTTTTTGGTTCCTAAAAATGGTATATACACACATATTCATCTCTTCTTTCTTAAAAAATGACAGTAAAGGAATAAAAATACTATTAATTCAAAATCCTTATTAAAAAGAAAGGTAGAAGTAAAAAAAAAAAAAAAAAAGCTCAGTGAGTTGTGAAGACACAAAGTGGGAGGTGGCAAGGGAACTGACCTCGTCCACTCTAAAAGTCTACCCGAGGGAGCTGAGAGGCCAGCCAGTCCATCCCAGGACATCGAAGGACCCTGGAAAGAAGGATGTGACCCATTCACACCAGAGAACCATGGAAAGCTCTGGGCACTGAGGACCTCGAACCCAAGTCTGTCCCCACCTTGCCCAGAGCCCATAGCTCCTTCCTTGTGGTGGGCACCTGCAGTCCCAACTGCTCATGAGGCTGAGGCAAGAGCATGGCTTAAATCCAGGAATTTGAGGTTGCTGTGGGCTATGATATCATAGCACTCTACCCAGGGCAACAGAGTGAGATCCTGTCTCAAAAAAACAAACAAATGAACAAAAACAAAAAAGTACATTTTAAATGAATACAATAAATATAGTGGGGGAAGAGCACAATTCTTGTGAAAACGCATATATGTGTTATAATAAGGAAAGAGGAACTGTCACAAGTAACCCTCTACTAGGGGAGTAACTACTCTCAAGTCTCCAGGTTATTTTTAAACAGGATTTACAATTTTCAGTCTTATTTTCCATCCACGGGCTACCCAATTTTGCACTGAATCTTAGCACTTGGGAAGAAATAGTCATCTAATATATTATGTGGCGTGTACATTACCCATAGCTTCTTTCTTAAAATAACGAACAAGGGCATTTTAGTCAATTAAACTCAGTGGGCCTCACTGTTGTTTTTAACTCCAGTACACTGGGCAGGAGGGAAGCCAGGGGCGGGTTTAGGTGACATGCTCATGGGGGAAAGTCAGGGGAGAGGGGTGAGGGGAGGGGAAGAGAGTGGGACAGGGACGGGAGGAGAGGGGCCTTAGGGGAAGAGAGCTGATAGGATTTGTAAGAACCCCTTCCAGATCTCCACAAAGTTGTGTACACACTGTGCCTTCACAGCCACATGAACTGTGGGACTGAGCAGGAAGGTGAGAGAAGAGACAGACCTTTCACAGTTCATCTCACCCTACCTTTTGAACTTTGTTCTGTGTGCAAGTATTACCAATTACAAATAATTACATTTAAGCTAATTAAATGTGAAGCAGATAACGTGAAAAGCAATCCCACTGTCAGCATCTCCTGAGTTACTTAGGGTTAGTACAGACTTACTTCAAAAAATGAAATTTCTCTTTGAATTTGTGAGAAGCGTTCTCTTTATAGCTGGCCCCTTTCTCTCCAGGGCTAGAAAATGCCTGAGAAGAAATTACCTTTCCCCTCCTCCTGTCTTCACAGCTATTGTGCACTGATCTCATGTATAAAGCTCTCTGATCCTCTGTTTGCCTCTCCCGGGAGTTACAGTTGGGACTGAACAATGGAACTGCCTGGCTCTGTTAGCACAGCATTTTCATACAATCTCTCCCTGGTTAGGGGTTAGCAACACTTGGGCTTGGTAAATCTTGTGGTAGGGCACTTATCAGGTGTTCCCTAACTGGAGACACCACCATCCGAGTCTAACTACAATACACATTTCTGTATACTCAGTTTCTAAACTTTTAATGTATTGGAGCTATAGTTGATACAACACTTCCAAAAAAATAAACTAATTTGGACAGTATTCTAGTTTCTATGTCTCTTTCGTGAATACTTCAAGTCGTCTTTCGATTATTCTTTCACTTTACATTTCCTTTTTTTTTCTTTCTTTTTTTTTTTATTGTAAAATCATAGCTGTGTACATTAGTGTAATCGCCTGTACCCATTCTAAGATGCACCACAGATGTTGTACATTTCCTAATTAAAAGTAAGTTGGGCTTATTTAGTGAAGGACTTCAAGATTTTCTAACTTTGTAAATGAAACACTTGATATCACAGACACAGTGGTAGCCAAGTAATAGCAAAATAATATGGCTCAACTTTGGCAAAGAAGTAAATTTCCCAAATTTCCTTAGAAATTTCTGAGGAATAGTTCATAAGACACCAAAGCCATGAACTTATACATAAGCTGCTATATGACTAAATCTCAACTATATAAATGTGGGCTTACTGATATTTCACTTTTCTCATAAGGGGCAGGGAAGTAGAAAGCAAGAGAAATGACCACTGCAGACATCATTAGAGACTTACTCAAGATAAACCGTGGTGGAATGGTGGAAGGAAGCAGGTAACCTTGGGATAAAAGGGTCAGGCCAGTTATCACTGCCAGGTCAACCTTTACAGAACAAACATGTTCATCTCCTATTTCTCTTAAGCAAAAGTTCCAAAGGCTCTGTCATTGCCCAGGGCAGTAAGTAGGACAGTCTGTGACTGTGCACAAGGTCTCTCTGTTTTCTGGCCTGGTCCTGCCTTCCAAGCCAGCTTTCCCCCACTCTGCGCATCAGTCTCAAAGCTTCCCTTACACGTTTAGTCACTGTCCTCTCTCTCGTCATCTGAGTTCCTACAGTATAAACTACTGACCTGTAGCTGGGAATTCTTCTGTCTCTAACCAGTTCTAGTTCTGAATGTCCCAGCCCAATTGCTCCCTCTTCTAAGAGTTTTTAAAAACTGCAACAGCTCTGCTCATCTCTTGTTGGGGGCAAAACATATGTTCATGTTGTTTCTTGCGTCTTCTTCCTTTTCTTTCTAAGCAGTGTTAAAACAAAATCATGGAAGCCTGTTGCTTTGGACTGAGCTCCTGCACTGGGAAGACCCTAAGAAACCAGACCCAACTAAAATGCAGCCACACGCTGAGTGCCTTTCAGGAAGCCGATTGATCCCAGGCAGAACAGACCAGTTTTTTCTAAAAACAGGAGTCTCATCCATCCGAGTCAGTGTAATAAAGAAGAACGCTCTGCTTTAACACTAACCAAAGAAAAAACCCATGGCAACCTGCTGTTAACCTATCAGCTTTTTTTCTATTGTTCTGTTTCCTTATTCCATCTTACAAAACCCACTGTTCTGCCCTTGCCTGGTGGGAGCTCTCATTTAATTTTGTAGAATGGAGGCTGATTCATGAGTCACCAATAGCCAATTAGATCTATAACTAAATTTGTTGCAACATGTTTTGACAGCAGCATAGACACCTGTAAGTTATGGCTTTCTTCCTCATTACTTCTTGAATATGCTGGTTACATGGTAGAACTCAGTTATTAACCTTTTGGTAAATATTTTTTATTTTGAAAATAATAGCACATCCTAATAATAGATTCATGGCATGGATTTAGTTGATTGAGGTTTATAAAATTTGAATGCCAAAAAAGAATAGAATTGTTAAGGATCATGAATAGACAAGACACACAAAATCTATACAAAAGCATATTACATAGATGTCCATTCACCATCAAAGAAATACAAATAAACCCCAGTACTATATAAAATATGTAAGTATGTATGTGTATACACACTTACGTATCTGGCATGAATTCAAAAAAATGTGAACCAGAATTTACATGAAATGCATTTCCTATGTTGTTGAGAGCACTTTGTCAGTATGAATCAAGAACTTTAACATGCTATTTTAAAAATTTTGTTCTGTTATCTTTATTAATAGGTATGAGGCATTATTCCACTCTTATAAAGTTTTTTGTTATGTCCTAGGGAAAGAAAAATTTAATAAAAGTGTATGCTTCCTACTCATCCTCTAAAAGATAGCACATTATATTAATAGAACATTGTGAGGAAAGAGAAAAATGAGAAAAGAGAGTAACAGCAGATACCCTGTTGTTATTTTGTTCTATTTCCTTACAGTCTTTTTCAAAAGTACATTCTAATATTTTTGTAATCAAATGTATGTATAATATTTTGCCTTTTGTATTATATTTTTTAACAAAAGAAGTATTTTTTTCATTAAGAAAAATGCATGAGTAAAACATTTGCTGAGCACCTACCATGTATAAGGCATATGATAAGGGAATATGTCAGGGAGGAAGCATTCTCATAAATTACAACTTTGGTTGTGGTAGAGCAGAGGACGTCTTGAACAGTGAATTATTAAATTGATGTAGTTGAGCAACATGTATTTATTGAGCACCTACTATGTGCTAGGCCTCTTCAAGGAGCTGGGATCTCGCAGTAACAAACTGAAGGTGTGTTCCATGGAGCCAACACACCAGTGTGGGAGACAGACAGGAAACAGAGGCAACGGAACGCTGCAAAAAATACAGCAGAGTAGGGCGTGAGAGAGTGACAGGGTGGTTATCTGAGCAGAGATCTGAACAAAATGAGGGAAGGAGGCTGATGAACAGAGGAGAGAGATATCTAAAGGGTGGAACCACAGGTTGAAAGGCCAGGAGCAAGCATAGCAAAGAAAGGACCCAGAGAGGTCAGTGTGTTTAAATTCATGTAGGTATTTCACACTCAATAATATTAAGTGTAATATGTCAAATGTTTAATGTACTAGGTGCTTTACACGTATTATCTCTAATCCTTAAAGCAGCTTTGAAGGATATGTAAATTTCATTTTGTAATTATTTCATTTGTAATCATTTTATTATGGTACAATATATGTACATTTGAAAAAACGCTCCAAATAATACTTCATTTTTTTTAATGCATAGGGACAATAGTTAATGTGTGAAAATATGGCTGGGGGAAGATGTGCAATTAAAAAACCAGAACGGGGCGGTGCCTGTGGCTCAAGGAGTAGGGCGCTGGCCCCATATACAGGGGGTGGCAGATTCAAGCCTGGCCAAAAACAGCAAAAGGAAAAAAAGAAAAAAAATCAGAACAGTGGTTACCTCTGGGAGTAAGAGAGGGAATGGGAGAACGGAAGGATTCAAATGGATCTGTGATACTCCATTTCCTTTTTTAAAAGTTTATGACGTATAAATATTATAGATACCTGATTTTTGTTATATTGTTTGTGTATGTTTATATGTGTATGTACGTTTTTGTATCACAAATTTATTTATTTATTTTTTATAATAAAAATACAAATTTATTTTACGTATACTTGTTAGAGTTAATATTATAAAAGGACCAAACAGTGAGTTTTAAATAGACAATTTTAGGGTTAACCTAATGAATTCCCCCTTCCTATTTTTGGGAAGTGGGGATAAAAACACCCCCACTTAAAATAAAGCAAAAACACCCCAGTTAAAGGTATTTTTTTCCGGAGTCAGCCTACTAAGCAGAGTTGACATTGTTATTCATGTCACAGGCAACTCTCATAGCCTCCCACACAGACTTCTATTGTACTTCACTTTATGGAAACCATGTATTTATAATTCTGTATCCTTCAGAGAATTGCAAATTCCAGCATACGGACCTAGTTTTATTACTTTTGTGTATCACAAATTTAGACTCCAAATATAATTCAGTTTAACTCCAAACCAGTGCTCATTTTAGTTGCTTCCCTCACAATGAAAAGGAATTGCCACCCAACATGAGCTCCCAATAAACCTGTCACGCGACCTGGCGGCCCGGAGCCCAGCAGTGAAGATCCGCTGACCGCGGGCGGGCCTGGGACCTCTGGGAGCGCCCCGACCTTGCCGGGGCGAGGAGGCGGGGCTCTGGGCGAGGAGGCGGGGCCCGGGGTGAGGAGGCGGGGCTCGGGGTGAGAAGGCGGGGCCCTGGGCGAGGAGGCGGGGCCCGGGGCGAGGAGGCGGGGCTCGGGGCCGAGTGGTGGGTCGGAGGCCAGCAGGGCGGAGTCCAGCAGGGCGCCGCGCTCTGAGGGCTGAGGCCCTGGCCTCCGTCCCTGCCAGCCCTGCCTGGAAGTGGTTGGCATTTCTACAACGTGCCTCCCACGCTCGGGAAAAACTTTCTTATTCTCCAGTAATGTAAGGTTTCTGAAGAAAGAGGACATGGCTGCACTGTTCTTTCCTCATTCAGTAGGTAGAAATGGGCCCATACGGGTGACATGCATCTGAATTTTTGCTTTTATAAGCTCAGTAATAGATTTGATATATTATGGAAGGGGTTTCAGGGGCCTGAGTACTTTATAGCTGTGGGGAGAAAGGAGGGTGGGACAGTTACGCTTTACTGTAAAAGTTCTGTTCTGCTCGAATTTTTGCAAAGAACCTGATTATTTTTCCATGAAAATAGCTTTTAAAAAGAGGCTAAATTTCTCTTATTAGTGAATAACTACTCACCTAATGGCCACGTAAGCCTTTAATTTTTTAAATAATTTTTAAATTCTCGGAATTGCTTTGCCATATGTCTTCTAACCTCATTTGATAGATGAACAGATTGAGGCATAAAATACCAGGTAACTTTTGAAGACGTCAAATTTGTAAAAATGCCAGAAATAGAACTTGGATCTCCTGAACTCTAGTTGAATTATGTATTTTTAGTAGATCCTGCTCATCTTCAGGAGCTCATTAAAGTCTTCATCTAAGAAAAAAACTACCATAGGAATCTTAGCGTTCCCAGAATTTTATCTGGAATGAAGATCTACCCTACCTTGTGTTATGTTCAAATTTACACTATATGAGTAAAATTTATTAACATATTTTTCCTTCATGATTTAATATAATTGTTAACATTTTTCCTATACTTTTAAAACTGATTTCTGGTTCACCATTTATTCATCATCATCAAAATGTAAAAGCAAAATTTTTAATTTATTTTTTTTTTATTTTTTGCAATTTTTGGCCAGGGCTGGGTTTGAACCCACCACCTCCGGCATATGGGGCTGGCACCCTACTCCTTTGAGCCACAGGCACCGCCCCTAAAAGCAATTTTTTTTTTTTAAATAAAAGAACTAAATAGCCAAAGTAAAATATAAAACATTATTAATGAATCCTCTATAATACATAAGCATTTTTGAATAGAAACTGGAGAAGGGTCTATATTTTATGCTGATTCATTGTATAGAGGTTTCTGGTGCCAGCTGTATCAGTCTGAGTCCTGGCTGGTGTAGAATGTGGACATAAAGTGTGTTCTGCACCTGTCGTAGGTCAATTGTTTAGGCAGTCAAAGCCCCATACTGAGAAACTGGCAGTAATACCCAGCACACACAACTCCAGACATGCTTCTAAGCCTAAGTGCTTGGCATGTTAACCCAATTAATTCCTAAGAAACCCTTAGGGTAGTTACTGTTATTATTCTCATTTGATAGATGGGGAACTGTGTCATAGAGTTAGGAAGTGACATGTCGGTACATACAGCCCAAGGGCTGCAGAGCTGAACATAGACATGGCAGTCTGGGAGCCAGCTCACAATCACTTCATCTTCCACCTTTAGAAGCTTTACCAAGTTGTCCATTATTTTAGATAATTCTCTTATCATTGTTTTTAGGCTTTTGTTTGGCTTCACCATTTGGACACCATCAAGTACGTTTGGGGGATCAGTCTCCAGGCTCTCTTAGCGATGTGCACATTTGAGCGCTCTGAAGCAATGCTTGCATATCCACGTCATCAAGGCTTTTAGTGCCTGGTTTACTTTCGTTCCCTCAGTAGCTGAATTTCAAACCTACTAGATTGATAAGGCATGAGGTGAAAGAGATTGGATGATTCCAAAACTCAGTCTCCTCCGAATGTGCAAGTTGTGAGACCCTCCCAGCCTCCAGTTGCTAGGAAGGTGCAGCCAAGGAGGGCCCATCAGATGCATAGTAGCTGGTTTTGCATCTATTACCCAGGCAGGGATTGCCCCTGCCAGGACCCCCAGCAGAATGTGAAGACAAGGCCTTCTCATTCACACCCAGGGCTAGGGAGATGAGATATGTGACAGAGGCTTGGAACAAACATTTCTGGAGACCTGTTTTGCAGAGGCAATTGCAAAGAGCAGTCTCTTCGCTATAAAGGGTGGCAGACTTCTTAAATCCTGCTAATGGAGTTGACAATGAGGGGATTAGGATGGAGACTGGGGAAAGTGGAGGGGCTGGCTGGAGAGGACAAGCACTTTGCCTTGATTCCAGGCAGATGCAGAATGCCTAAAAGGACCTTGTTGTATTCTCTGCCCCTGTGCTGGCTCCCTCTATTTTGGGTAACCCAGATTAACAGTAATATAATTTAAGACTCCTGTTCTCTTGCTTTGCTCAGTTCCAAAGAAGTTTCAATTTCCTGCGTGATTTCACTGCCTAAGGTCCTTGGCAACATGGGAAGAACTAGGGTTTTTGTTCTGACCCTGCTTTAGAGAAGTCCACATTGGACATTCCTGTTGCCCCCTCCCCCAACCCCAGCTTGGTCTTTACTTCTTTTGTGTGTGGCAACAGCGACTGCTTCTTCTCCCAACAACTCCTTGGAATTGAATAACAACCTCTGTTGCCAAATCCAAGTTACACTTTTCCTTCTTCCCTTACTACACTCCGGTGGCATTTAATGTGGATGTCAGTTTGCTCTTTTTTGGCCAAATCTCTCTCTCTCAGTGGCCCCTGGCTGCTGCTGACCTCTCAATATGCTGTTTCTCAGTCTCCTGCAGGGGGGTCTCCTTCACTGCCCCTCTCTGCCTCTTCAAGGTTGCTCTGCAGCCCTCCCTGGGCTCTGCAGGCTGCACATCCTCTTCGTGGGTGGGCGTATCTGGGGGGGGGGGTTGTCTTTTAATGCTCTCCATGATAACCACTGCTGTAGGGACCCCTCTTAGCTGTCTAAGGCCCCTGTCTGGCCCTAGGTGTCGAGAGCCTCTTGGCCCCAGGCCATGCCCCTTCCCAGGAGCAGCCACATTCTAGGATCTGTTTAAAGACTCAACTCCTCACCCCAATTTGGGTCAATTCAGAAGAGCCTTCTCTATTCTCAAAGCTCCCTTTGAGACAGAGGAAGCCTTTGTTGTGACTTTATCAGAGTTTGGCTATTCATTTTCCCACAGGTGTTGATCCCAAGAACTTCCTCAATAAACTTCACGGACAACAAAGTACATCTCAGAATCTGATTCCTAAGAACCCCACTGTGATCTCTATATGCGGAACATCTTTTCGTTTCTGGAAACGTGTTCATGTTTCTGGCCTGAATTTCTCTCCTGAAATACAGATCCAAAGCTCTGTGGTTTATTGGACATCATTATTTGGGTGCTACGCAGGCTCGTCAGTCTCGCCAGGTGCCAATCCATGCTCACATTCTTCTCCCCTATCACCCCCTTCTCCATGTTTCCTCCTTTTAATAAAAGGGGTCACCATCCCCCAGATACCTGGATGTCACCCTTGATCTTTTTCTCTTGTTGATACTTCATTTCTACTTTTCCTTAGGTCTCCACCATCATGTATTCCAATTTTTCTCATCTGCCTCCATCTATCTGTTGAGAAATTCCCTTAGAAATAAGTATTATCATGACATTCCTCTGCTTAAACCTCCCAGGTATTCCTGTTGCTTTTCTGTCAAGTCCAAAGCTTTTGGCAAGGCATGGAGGTTCCTGACTGTGCTTTGGCCTCTGCTAACCTGCACGGCCTGCTCCTGTCCCTCCCCTGCAGCACCTGTTCCCCCAGACTGGCCATGTGAGTCTTGGAGGAGTGATTGAAAACCGTCTTCAGCAGAGAAAACCTTTTCTTTCTATAGGCACTCTTCCTTTTTTTGTTACTTGCTTCTCTTATTTTTTGGTTTATCTCCCCCTCCACCCAGGAGACTCGTGTCTCCTGAAAGAAATAAAAAACATCCTCAATGAGCAGTTTGTGGAAGGGATAAAGAAAGGTGTCAAAAGCGAAGATCTGAATCAGTGAAAAATGAGTAGGATTTGTAAGCAACAGAATATACTGAACACATCACAGGGGGCTAAGGAGTGAGGTGTAATCTGGTGTAGGGATTTGGGTTACAGGAGAGAAAGAAATTATACATGTGAATCCAAAAGCCAGTGCATTTGGAAAGGATGAAGAAATGAGATCTTGCTTTCTCTGGAATGAGTACATTTCCAGTTTGGATGGGAGGGTTGGGTGTGGGGTGATAAGAGTGAGATGTAGACATTGAGCTAATTTGTGAGTGAACCCACGCCAAGCGGAGCCGAGGAGTCTCAATTTGTAGTAATAATTAATTATTCTAGTTACGGATAGCTGGTGCCTCAAGAAACTTGTACAACATGTTAGAAAATGTTTTCACTTTAAATGGTCATGGGTAAATATTCTGAAAAGATGTGGTAGAGAATGAATGGGGAAGAGGACCCTTGATTTCAGATCTTGATCTTAGGCAGAAAGTTCTGTCCCTCTAACTGGGAACAGAAATATGTTAGCAAAGTAGCAGGAAAATTTATGGATTAGAAAGGGGAAGAAAGGGAGACAGAACATGAATTTCAGAGCGATCGTGAATGAAACTCTAAACATCCTCTGCCCAGAGACTGGGAGAGAGAACTGTCCTTGTTCCTCTGGCTTGTGGAGGATTTAAGATGATCTGGATCAGCCCTGGTGAGAACCATCATTTTTGGAGTCTCCTTTGGGAGCCTGACTAAAAAATAACTTCTCCTACACTCTAGACTTTCTGGTGGCTGTGTCTCTTATATCTCTGATGTTGTCAGAGCCTGGACATTGGATCAATACCTTAAAATATAGCTGATGAAGCCCTTTACCTCGGATGATTTATTTTGTTTTGTGTTTGGCTAGTGTCAAAGTTGCTGAAACTGAAGACACATTAGTTGTTTCAATAAACAAACACCATCCCCTGTTATCTCTGGATTATTTGACTTGTGTTAGTCAATACCAATGACTGTCTCCCAACAATAATTTTAATATTCCTTCTATTTTCTCATTTCAAAGGAAGGGCGGTGATGTTTAAATTAGCCTTTGGGTAAAATTCTAATGTGTCTGGCACATTTTTTTTTTTCTTTTGGGTAATGAAGATGATATTTTACTCTGGTTTCTGTCTAGTATTGCTTGAATCATTTTTTAAAACTAAACTTTCTTTTCTTGAAAAAGATGTACAGAAAAAAATGTGAAAATAGTAAGGTTCTTACCTATTCTGCGTTTAGTTTCCCCATGTTGTTGACATCTTATATTAGTATGACACATTTGTTATAATTAATGAACAAATACATGATTATTAAGTAAAGTTCACTCTTCCTTCAGCTTTCCTTAGTTTTTACCGAATGTCCTTTTCCAGTTCCAGAATCTCATCCAGGGCACCACCTCACATCTAGCCGTCACATCTTCTTAGACTTCTCTTGGTTGTGACAGTCCCTCCGACCTTCCTTGGTTTTGGTCACCTTGGCAGTTCTGAGGAGTAACTGTTGGTCAGGTATTTTGGAGAACAGCCTCAACTGTTTGTTTGTTTTTTTTGACTGATGTTTTTTCATGTTTAGTATGAGGTTGTGAGTTTGAAGGATGATGACCACAGAGGTAAAAATGCAGTTTTCCTTGCATCGTATCAAGAGTGCACAGTACGCCTGTGGCTTTTTATTTTTGGTATTGACTTTGATCACCTGGATGAAGTCATGTAGGTTGGTTTTCTTCAGTGTCCCGTTACTTTCCCCCACTGTCCACACTTGTTCTGGAATGAAGCTGTATGCTGTGAACCCTCAAGGAGGGGGAGGGATGCTTCACTCCCCAGCGTGAATATTGACAGTTAGTTGTGTTCTGTGTAGGAGATGGGTCTCTTTCCCCTACTTACTAATTTATTCAATAATTTATTTGCACCATTATGGACTCTTGGATGTTTATCTTATACTTTGGATTATAATCTAATACTAGATTACTTTGTAGTTCAAATTGTTCCAGCTTTATTAGGAGCTCTTTAGATGGCCTCTGTGTTCCTTTGACAAACTCCAGTCAATGTGGGGTTTTATTTTCCTTTATTTTATTTTTAAGCACTTCCTTATTTCCTGGCACTACAAAACACTCTTAACTCATCTTGTGTATTCCTTATTCCCACCGTAGAGTCGGCCATTTCTCCAAGAAGGTTAGTTCCTTTTATTGGTAAATGATATCAGAAAACCAGAACAAGGTATACACATTGCTACTGGGGTGTCATTGCTTCTAGGTCCTTTGAGCTGATAGAGCAAGGACATATATGTGCTATACTAACCTGTGTGTATACACGTATCTGTACATTTTTCTATATGTGGCTGTTGCATCTGTATTGAGCTAACTTTGAGTTCATGCTGAAGTCTCCAACTCCAATTCATTATTGCATGGATTACTCTCCTCTTCTCTTATCAGTAACCTCCCACTCCAGCAGTGAGAAACCTGACACCTCTCCACTATCATCCATTTACTTAATTGTCCAATTTCAGGGCACGTGTAGAGTAGTGTCAGAATTGTCATCCTGTACCATCATCCAGGGGAAACAACCTTAGTAGGTGGAGTGCACTCTCAGGCACCGTTGCATTGGCCTGTAGTCTTGTAGGCTGTGCTCATTTCCAAAGTTACTTAACTCAGTACCCTTTCCTCCCATCCCATCAGGGAGGTTGTTTCGTATCATAGTCTGTATTCCATTCTGGGGTGCCCTACTTCCTAAAGGATTTTTTAAAAACTTACATACATTAAGGATCACTTCTTATGCTGTGAAGTTTTACGGGTAGTGTAATGTGTACATACAATTATGGTATCATACAGAACAGATTCACTGCCCTACAAAATCCCCGGCTTTACTATTCCACCCTCCCCCATCAGCCCTTATTGTCACTCGTCACCACCGTGGTTAGAGTGATGCCTTTCCTAAACTGTCACTAATCAGAAGCCTACACTATACAGTATTTTCAGATTGGATTCTTTCATGTAGCAATATGCATGTAATACTCACTCATGTCTTTTTAAGACTTGTAGCTCATTTATCTTTTCTCTGAATCATATTCCATCGTATTTATCCATTCATCTATTGAAGCATATGTGGTATGTGTCTAGTATTGGCAGTTAGGAGTAAAGCAGCTGTCAACATTCACATGCAGGTGCTTATTGTGGACATATGTCTTCAAGTGCGTTGGATACCTACGAACGTGATTATGAAATGCTATTATGATGGGACTATATTTAGCTTTGGAAGAAAGTGCAAAACTTCCCAACTGCTATCCCATTTTGTATTCCTACCAGCAATGGACGAGAGTTCCTAATGCTCTATATCCTCACCAGAAAGTGGTATTGTCAGTCTGGGGAATTTTGGCCGTTCTCATAAGTGCGCTGTGAAATCTCATTGCTGTGAGGTTTCTATTTTTTTTTTTTTTTTTTTGAGACAGAGCCTCAAGTTGTCGCCCTGAGTGCTGTGGCATCACAGCTCACAGCAACCTCCAACTCCTGGGCTCAAGCAGGGCTCAATTCTCTTGCCTCAGCCTCCCAAGTAGCTGGGACTACAGGCATCTCCACAACACCCTGCTATTTTTTGGTTGCAGCCGTCATTGTTGTTTGGTGGCCTGGGCTGGATTCAAACCCACCAGCTTGCGTGTATGTGGCTGGTGCCTTAGCCGCTTGAGCCACAGGCGTCAAGCCTAGGTTTCTATTTATATCTTTCTCTTGAGTAGATGAATTACTTTACAGAATGGGTGGAAGGCTGATATATGGCTGTCTGTTTTTGCAGAGTTGTTTTGAAAGTATTCTAAAATATAAATTTAACTCATGTCTTGTGACGTCGATAGTAAATTCTCACTTGGTGGCGTGGTGAGGTTCATGGAAACTGCAGCTGGATCCCGAAACTAATGTTCCCACAGGCTAACTGACATAAATAAGAATTAAGTCTCACTCGCCTATTTCTGGTCACAAAACATCACCAAACTTCTAAATAAAGACTTGTAATATTAAACATTGAAATAAATGTGAGGTATGCATACATTTAAGAAGGATGAATAAAAATAAGGAAGATAATGATTAACCCAGTTTTGGTAAATCAGTGAGTGATGACCATCACAGTGGTGTTGGGAGAAATCAAGGAATAAATGTTTCAAGGAGAAAATAGTCAGGAACACTTTCTCCCACCATATAGGTCAAAAACAAATAAATCAGGCTCACGGGCACTTTAGAACCTCTTCATTTATTGCTGGGCACATATACTATTACTGTTGACTTTACACATTTTTGTTTTATAATAAATTTTATTCTTTCATTATTTTTTTAACTCACTTATTCCAGTTCAGGGTGGCAGGCAGCCAGAACCTATCCTGGCAGCTCAGGATGCCATCCTATCCCGGGGTGTGCTCACCCCCACCCCGGGACCGGGTAGACCAGCCAATTTTCCTGCCTGCACAGATTTGGGAGGTGGGAGGAGAGCAGAGGACCCAGAGGAAACCCACAGACATCAGGAGAACATGAGGCCCCAGCTCATTTTTCCCTCGTCAATGTGGTAACAAGATGACACTGAACAAATGACCTTATTCAGCCACCTGCTGTCAGTGGTGTGATGAGTCATGTCTCTGCCGTTGAAGCTGGTTTAGTTGGTGCACAGCCTCTGTAGGATCTGAAAAGCCTAAGGAATGAATCATTAGAGATGCAACCAATAGTGACTAACTTATTGGATACCCTCTATGGAAATAGAAAAGAAAACATACGTGTTTTTGTCATTTAAGTTTATAATTAATAGGTTTACACATTACTTTTACTGTAAGTTTAAAAAACCTTGAAATAATGATTCTGAATAAAGTTGATGAAATCAATATATTCTTATAGAAATTTAGAGGGAATACTATTTGTATTTAGCCATGTAGTACATTTGTAAAAAACACAATTGGAGGCCAGGCATGATGATTCACACCTTTAATCCCAGCACTCTGAGAGGCTGGGGCAGGTGGATTGCTTGAGCTCAGGAGTTTAAGAGCAGCCTGAGCAACAATGAGACTCCATGTCTACTAAACATAGAAAAACTAGCCAGCTGTTGTGGTGGGTGCCTGGGGAGGCTGAGGCAGGAGGATTGTTTGGACCCAGGAGTTTGAGGTTGCTGTGAGGTAGGCTGACATGGGGGGACTGAGGGACACTGTTTCAAAAACAAAAACAGACCAAAAAACAATCTGCACGACAAGACAGCATGCATTTTATGTTCTAATCCTGTGAGTATTTTACATTCTGAAAATAACAGAATATTAAATTGGATGTAAAATTTCTTCCAGCGGCCATTCCAGATAGCCCTGAGCTCTCTCTGGCCTTTGTCCTTGCTGGAGTTTCTGTGGCAAGGCAGGTTAATCTCTTGCTGCTGCTGCAAAGCAAAGAGGAAATTCATCTATCTTTTATTGTCAAGTCAGTCATTCCCTAGTCCTCCCCGGCATTTGGGTTGGGTAAGAATGATTTATGCTGGTAGGTAATTTTATTCCCATATCTTCATTGTTTTAGAAGGCTGAAGTTGAGTAATGATGTAACCTTTAACATCAGCAAGCTTGTTTAACCCTACATTTGGTTTATTTAAGTTAATACCATCCGGTAGTTGCCTATTTTGATTTTCCCGAATCTTTGAACTCTGCCCCCTCTTTATCCTTGATAAACCCAGGGTCTGCCCTAACCATCCTGCTTGGTCTCTGTTGGGATTTGCCAATTACATGTCTGCTTTGGTTTAGAAAAGACATTCCTATGCATTTTTTTTTTTTTTTTAAAGCCTCCACCCAGTGATTCCTGATATAATCATGGAATAGACTGCTCAAAATTGCCAGTTACAGGATAAAGGAAAGATAAATCAGTGGGAGTTGTGTCTCCCTGTCATGAAATCTCAGTGTTGAACCTGAGGTTAGGGAGCTTGACAACCACGCGCTGCTTTGTACTTGGCCTTGGGTTCCTTGTGCTGGGTGCCAGTGCCCACTTGTTCCGTGTGAGTGGCCAGATTGCCTGGCCTGGGAGGTTGCCGGGTAACAGTGAGCTTCCAGGTATTCATGTGGGTGGTGGGAAGAATGGGAACAGCTGCCAAAATTCTCCTTGTGTTCTACAACCACCTTGAGATTGGACTCATTTAGGGCATTACGTGGTAAGGTAAGGGCCATTGCTGTGAGGCAACCACCTATCTGTTGTCAGCACTTAAAAGTTGTGATTTCTGTCTGTAAGTCACAGTTTTGAACAGGAAATCAATATCATCTCAGAACACGATTCAATGTGGTATGTCCTCGGAGAAGAAAAAAGTGGGCTTCTTTGCATTGCATCAACCTACAATAATAACTATTTATTACTACAGAAACAGCATATGATCACTGGAAAATTAGAAAGTAGAGTAAAAATAAAAATTAAAACATACCACATTCCTTTCACCTAAACTCACTACTATAACACGCGTGCATATCCTTTTGGATAATTTTCCACATGCCTGGATACATACAGACGCATGGCTACTATTATCAAAATGACACCCTATATTATCAATGTGAATACACTGTTTTGTGTCCTGTTTTGTCAGCTGATCATTTCCATTCAATAAATATTCTTCTTGTGTAGGTGTTATTCAAACCATATTCAGATCCCCCCAATATTTTTTGCTGCTGGTATTTGCAAATAAAAATCCACTCTGATGTCACATGTTGTGTGCGGTGGTCTATGTATAAGGAAAACCCCCCATTTATGTCAGCATTTGCCTAGGAGATACAAAAATTGAATATTATATTTCATCAAAATTCATTCTAACTGACTGACACTGATAAAGCACCAGGAGCTTTGAGCGACCTCTGTAGACCAGTCCCTGATTGGGCCTGACGGAAGACTTTTTCTGGATCAAAGAACAGTGGGACTTTTACTAGTTTACCTGTAGACTCTGCCTTAGTTCACGTGCCACCCTACCCACACTGCCACCGTCTTCAAACCCTGACTTTTCCTTGACTGAGTCACTCCAGTTTTTTTTTTATGGGTGTGTGTTTCCTTGCCTGGACAGGAAATAATAATTTGACCTTGTATTTTCTTTTTCTGTTATCTTTGATACTCTTTATTCTCTAGAACCTATAATATTAAAGAGACTAATTTGTAAGCTCTAGATGGCACTATTGGAATTATTAGGCAAAGGTACATTAGTTGGGCCATTTGAAGATTGGACCTGAGACGGTGGCTCAAGCTGTCTTCCTGGCTTTCTCCTTCCAGGACTCACCTGCCACTGGCTTACCTGTCGGCTCCTCCCCCAGGGCTGCATGTTCCTGGGGTTCCATTTTATCGCGTTTTCAATTTGGAGATTCTAAACCTGTTTCTCTGTGCTTTTTGAAGTTGGATGAAGTTATCTCAGGAACAGTTCTTCTGAAGTGTGTTGATTCCTCCAGATTGCAGGCTTGCTCCAGCTTCTTAGAGAAGTGGCTGCATTTTTGACCCATCCATGGCAATGAAGAGAATTGATGAGGCTTCTTAGGCTGGACAGAATACCGTGTATAGAATTCTGTGAATTCATCTCATCCAGGGTCTCACATTTCATTTAATAATTATTTCATTTTACTTTATCAATGTCTGCATTTCTATTCAGCTTTGATGTAAAAAAATAGGTATATGTTTAGTTTGCTTTGATGTAAAAATAGATTTATTTATCATTTTTGCAGTGTGTATTATAACTAGCAGGGTCGTGAGTCAGAGGGGGTGGGTTTTTCCTCTCTTCTGCATGGAACACGCCATATACCACCACAAGAGAGTGCTTATTGCTCCAAGGTTTGGTTTCCTTGCTGGAAAATGAAGGTAATACTCCCTTTGTAGAATTGTTCTTAGGACTAAAAGATAGATAAATGCAAGAAGAAATTTATCTGTAGATATTGAATATATGTTTTAGGGATTAAGAATAATTTATTATGTTAACTTGCATGTTCTATTATCTTTTAAGGTGATTTATTATAAATGATCCCAAGAAACAGTTGGCATGAATCCAGATGTGTGGGATAGACTGAAAGTAGATATAGGGCTTGCTCTGGTTCAGGGGCTTGTTCTGGTTTAAGGTTTGCGGGGCTTTGATAAACCCTGGAGTCTGCCCTCTAGGAGGGCAGGGCCTACTTTGGAAAAGACCATGATCAAGTGTCCCTTGAGAAAGGTAAAAGTGCCAGGAAGCTACCTGTTGAAGTCACTTTCCATTACACTAGGAACATTTTGTATTTAAAATAGTAAAATTAGGGTGGCACCTGTGGGTCAAGGAGTAGGGCATCAGTCCCATATACCGGGGGTGGCGGGTTTAAGCCTGGCCCTGACCAAAAAAAAGTAAAACTAGGATATAACATAGTGATAAGGTAGCAGGCACTATTCCAAGGGGTGTACGTTTGCTAATTCTTACATCAGCCTCATATGACTACCCTATTATAGTCATCTAGGCTGGTGTGGTTTTTCCTTTTTCTTTTTTATTTATTTTTTTTTAATGTGGTAAAATACGCATAACATAAAACTTACCATTGCCACAATTTTTAAGTGGCATTAAGCACATTCACATTGGTATGTAGCCACCACCACCATCTAGCTTCCAAATATGATCATCTTCCCTAACCAAAACTCCATATCCATTAAAACTGACTCCCCATGACTCCTGCACCCCTGGGCCCTGGAAACCACTGTTTTACTTTTTCCCCTATGGATTTAACTGCTCTACGTACCCCATGAAAGTAGAATCGTGCAGAATTTCTCCTTTTGTGTCTGTCTTATTTCACTTAGCATAATGTCCTTGGGGTTCAACCATGTTATAGCATGTGTCAGAATTCCCTCCCTCCCTCTCTTCCTTCCTTCCTTCCTTCCTTCCTTCCTTCCTTCCTTCCTTCCTTCCTTCCTTCCTTCCTTTCTTCCTTCCTTCCTTTGACAGAGTCTCACTCTGTCACTCTGGCTAGAGTGCCATGGCAGTATAGCTCACAGCACCCTCAAACTCTTGGGCTAAATTGATCCTCTTGCCTCAGCCTCAGAAGTAGCTGGGACAACAGGCACCTGCCACAATTCCTGGCTAGTTTTTCTATTTTTAGTAGAGACAGGGGTCTTGCTCTTGCTCAGGCTGATCTTGAATTACCATAGAACAGTGTTTTTGAACCTTTTTTGATCTCATGGCACACTTGAACCTATAATTAAACTTTGGTGGCCCACTTAAATTATGTTGATCCAAAAAAAGAGTATGAAAAAGAATATAGAAAAGAATAATTAAAAAAAAAGGAATATACTTACTGTGCTTTAAACTTCTTTTGAAAATAGTTTAATTAATGATCTTTAAAAATGTTTGTGGTGGGTGGCGCCTGTGACTCAAAGGAGTAGGGTGCTGGCCCCATATGCTGGAGGTGGCAGGTTCAAACCCAGCCCCGGCCAAAAACTGCAAAAAAGAAAAAAATGTTTGTGAAACACCTACGATCCCCTCATGGCACACCAGCATGCCATGGCACCTCGGTTAAAAATCACTGCTGTAGATTTTGCTTCATTCTATGTAGGGTGTCCACTATCTTCTAAGATGGGGAGCTTCCCTGGGAATTATTTTAAATCATTCTGCAAAATAAAATTATTTTTATGGTCAGCAACCCTTTTTTTCTCGAAGAGTGAGGCAAGGAATAATTGGACCATTGAAAGCTAACTCTGAAGCTTTACAATGGTGCCATATTCTCCCAGCATGATGGAGACTGTCCCCTCTCTACTGTGTATAGCAGACCCAGCCTTTGCCCAGCCAGCCCTGTGATGAAGAACACATGTCTGCTCCTCACCGCTGCCAGTTTAAACTTTCTGTGAAGAGCCACACGTTTCCTCCTCCCTTTCTGTTGCCTTCATGCACGGGTGCTACTACGAGCCACTTTTGTGTGCATACGAGTTAGGACCAGTGAGGTAAATGTGTCACAGTACCAAAAATAATTAAAAAAAAAAAAATAGAAAGAAAAAGGAAAAAAGTATTGCCATAAAAATCATTTGGAAGGAATAGTAACACCAATCAGTGAGACTAACATACAGGAATAGATGTGATGTGACTGAGGTTTAGGCCTGAAAAGTTTATCCCAAAATTGGAAACAAAAAGAGACAACACAAAAGTAATATGTATTGATTGTAAAATTGCCAGGTGTGCTATTTATGATCCTGGATCTTTGTATGATCACCTTTAATGATTGCAAAGTAAGGTAAGCAGCACTGTCTGCATTTCACGTCATAAGACATCTTAGGTAATTTCCTGGAGGTTAAAAGTATGTCTGTGTTTCTACACCCAAATACAATTCTTTTCTCTTCCCTTCGCTCCTCTCCTCTTCTCTTCCCTCCCCTCCCCTCCTCTCCCCTCCCCTCCTCTCCTCTCTCCTCCCTTCCCCTCCCCTCCCCTCCTCTCTCCTCCCCTCCCCTCCCCTCCTCTCCTCTTCCCTTCCCTTCTCTTCTCTTTTATTTCAGTGTTTACACCTCAGCAGGACCACTGTCTTCTTTGGGGTGATCCCCTTTGTCATTGTTCTGCTGTGGGTCCCTTGCCCAAAACATTTTTGAATTTAATATTTCAAATTTGTCTTCAGAGCAGTTTATAATGGAAAAACAAGTCTCCCTGTGCTATTGACAGTTGTGTTGTTATTATAAATCTTTGCTCATTTTCTATTTTATTGTAGTTCTTTGCTTTGTAAGTTAGTTATACTTTTTCTCTAATGATATAATATAAATTACAAAAATGTCTTTGCCAATGTTTATCATTTATTTTGTGTTTACAGTGTTTTTTATTATGCAGAATTGTTAAAAATTACACAATTTCATAAGTTTTTTGTTTTTATGGCTCTGGCTTTGTGATAATTAAATTTAATAGAATCACCATATTTAAAATAGTAGGCTTCTCAATTTTCATTGTAGATATAATTAGTTAAGATGAACTCATATTGGAGAGGGCTGGGGCCCTAATCCAATGTGATTGGTGTCCTTATAAAAACAGAAAATTTGGGGGAGAGGCAGAGCAATATGGCAGCTAAGTAACAGCTTCTTTACAACCAGGACCACTGAGATTGTGGAAAGAAGACTCTAGGCATCTCTGGTTTGTGGGCTTTTCCCAGAAACATCCTTTTGGGGATGCAGGGAGACAGTGAGAGACTTCTGGACCCCAGGAGGAAGACAAAAGCAGTGGAGAAGTGGCAAGTGGTTGTGAATGGGCTGCCACAGCTGTAACTACAACAGCAGCAAGATTGCAGACAGAGAAGGCCCTTCCCTGCGGGTTGTTTGTTTAGAATTGGGCACTTGGTTGAATTATCTTGGGAGAACTTGGGTGAGAGTGTGGGTGACTTTAAGCATTGTCCAGGGAATGATACTGAGCCACTGGGCCAGAACAGAGATAACATTGTTCAACTGTGGGCCGTGCACAGCCATTGTAGGAGAACTGCTCTTGCAGGCTCTGCAGTCAGAGTCGCAGAGCAAGGCTCAGGCTTGGAGACCTTGGACAAGTGACCTAGTGACTGTGAGCAGTGCCGAAGGCCAGGACTGAGACACCAAGGAAGAGCAGAACTTTCAGTGTTTGGCAGTGAGAGGGCTGCCTTGCAGCCTTGACCCTCAGGGGCATAGAGTGAGGCTGGTTTTGGCATACCAGATAAGTGGGCAGCCACTTCAGGAGAGATCCCATCAACAAGAACTTTCCTGGGAAAGCTTCTGCTTAGCCAAGGTTAATAGTTTAAAATGTGTTTTAAGCATGCTAAGGAAAAATTCAAGCTCTGCAGGGTTGAAGGCAAAGTAGTCAGAAAATCTCCATCTCCTACAGCTGTATCAGCACTGTGATTAGCATCTCATACCCAAGAAGATCACCTGTTGCCCAGACAATATTCAGCAAGATATATACATTGCTTTGTTTTGGGTTTTTTTTTATTTCAAATTTTGCCCCCTAGATTTTTCTTTCTTTTTTTTCTTTCTTCCTTTTTTTTTTTTTGATTAAACTTTTTTTTTTTTTTTAATTAAATCATAGCTGTGTACATTAATGCCATCATGGGGCACCATACACTGGTTTTATAGACTGTTTGACACATTTTCATCACACTGGTTAACATAGCCTTCCTGGCATTTTCTTAGTTATTATGTTAAGACATTTACATTCAACATTTA
>CAUYPK010081256.1:0-107937 GCA_963574355.1 Loris lydekkerianus
CTTGGAAAAAATGATTCTGCATTTTGTATGGAACTAGAAAAACCCCATATAGCTAAGTTTACAGTATTTTAAGTGTCCAGAGTTGACCTGATCGTAGTAACTCCATTCTCAATCCCACATAAATACCATGAAAATTTCTTATTATTATAAGGGAATCTTAAAGTTCTTGGCCAGACACTTACAGTGTGAGTCGTGAATTATTTTTCAAAATCTAATGAAAAAGGTTTCTCATGGAGTGCTATTGATGACTCACATTTCTAGCCAAATGAGAGATTTTGTAGCCAACATAGATTTTTCTGAAAAACATAAAACACAATATATTGCTATTAAATGCATTTGTTTTTTCTGTATCATAAAGGTGGATGGAATTTTAGGTTTGTGTTTTAATGGAGTTTTTCACAGTAATCTGCTTTATACCTTAAATGCTTTAGATGGTGCTTTTAACTCATATCACTTACAAAGACTAGTTTTTAGGCAAATATTTGGGATCAGAAATACTGCACAGAAAAGCATTAGAGAACTCATCTATGCACTATCTTGAAGCATAATATAATACATGTATAGGAAACATTTTTGGTAATTTGTTGTCTTGGAAACAACCTCTGTCACTTCAAAGGACAGTGACAAATTTACACTATAATAAGATATAACCCATCGCACCTCCTTATATCAGCTATATATGTATTTTCCCATTACCACTTTACAAAAACTTTCTTGATAATCTATCAAGGAAACAAAAAAGACATACTAACTAGGAAAGAAAGTCACAGATATGCAATAATTGAATTTTGTGCCACCAGTGCCTTTTTAGAAAGTCACTTCCCCAGTGGGAAAATAATTTCTATTATGTGCTGTTACAATGCCTATGGGATTCATTTATATAGAATCCCTTGACACTATTATTTTCTCTTCATCTTGATAGTACAAAAGTTTCATTGTTATAGTTAGTAGGGCAAAATCAGTATTTATATTTGCAACCTTTACTGAGTTGGTCTTCATATGTACTATTAAACCATTCATTAGAATTATTTGGCTTTATGTAACGTCAATATATTTTTGTGTATTTGCTAATACAGCTTTATCTGCTCTTATTTTCAGTTCCAATTGTAGGAATTTCAAAATAATGGGTTTAGCTGAGACTGCACTTTGTATAGCAGTAAGCCTGCTGCCACTTCAGGAAGTACTTAATGTGAAATGCTATAACTGGACTTAAGAACACAGTTTACTATTCTACACAGTATGTTGAAAACTCAGTCAATATATTTAAAATATAAACTCATGAAAAAGTGAACAAAATTATCCTACATTTAACCTATAGATACTACATTTCTTCTTACCGTGGGAAAACAGATGTTTCCATGAATGCTAAAAAGGTTTCTATGTTTAGCTGATTATTGATAAAAGAGTTGGGCTCTTCAAATCTTAGTATTTACACACCAACTATTAAAGTAATATTTATATTTTATGTCACACTTCATATACTTCCCCAAAATGTGGCTGTTTCTTCTGCTTTTTAGGTGCACAGCAGAGGATATTTTGAGGACTAGTCCTCCCTCTACTCTTCAGGGGTCTGAGAAAGACTCTATCTCCAACACACTTTATTTAGGCTTCTCTGAGCAGCTTTCTGGACTTGGCCTTGGCCTTGGCCTCTGCGTCTGTACTTGCCAAGTCCTGTTTCAGCAAGAATCCTGCTAAATCAGTTTAGGGAGAGTCCTTCCACCCTTGATATCTGATCACAATTGAGAGTGATTACATTGCTCAACTCCACCTTTGATATCTCATCACTCTGTCCTGACTTAAGTAAGATTCTGTAAGACTTTGTAAGAATCCACCCACCTTGGACATCTTCTCTTAGTAAATTTTCATCCAGTGACCCTCTAACCCTTCTCTTTAGCTATAAATCTGCACTTGTCACTGCTGTATTTGGAGATGAGTACAATTTCTCTCCTCCATTGAGGCACCTTTCCTGCAATAGCCTTAAATAAAGTCTTTGTTACCGTTTTCATGCACCAGAATATAAATTTTTTTCTTTAATGGTATATAAATGTATATAGAAAAGGAGTTATTTTAAAAAATAAGTTGATAAAATCAACAAAGCTAAGTCCCAAATCTATAGGGAAGACAGGTAAATTAGAAACTCAAAGAAAACTACTTGTTACAGACTGGAGGCTGAATCTCCTCCTCTAGAAACCTCAGGGTTTGTTTTTAAGGCCTTCAAGTGATTGAAAGATCCGACATTACTTAGGATGACCCACTTTGCTTAATGTTTACTGATTATAAATGTCAATTACATCTATATAATATCTTCACAGAAACTCTAGACTTGTGTTGGATCAAACAACTGAGCACCATATGTTTGTTGACAGATAAAATTAATCATCATCAAGTACAAAAAGGCATTCTGTTGTGTTTCAAACATGTAACCACATTAAAAAAAAAAGCATTTAAATAAATATATAATTATTAAAAGTCATATCCCAACTCTACTTAAATAAGTATTATTGGTACTTGATAAACTGCCTTTATCAACATTCCATTATTTGTATATCTCTGATTAATTTCTAACTGAAAATGAACTTGGAATTGAGTGTATGATTCCATATTTCAAAATGATTCATCAGTAAAACATTGGATAAGAAAGGAAAATGGATGATTCATAATCTTTCTAAAAATCCTGATGGACAACTTATAAGTCAGTTATATTTACAGACAAACCACTTTAGTGAAGCATCCTTATGTTTTAATGCTTGGAGTGTCTTGAATACTTTAAGCCCTTCATTGGTACAATTTATGGCAATATTTACATAACTCACAAAAGCCATTGGGAAAATCATAGGTTTCAGGGATCTTGTTGGTTGAGTTTAGGGATTTGATTAATGATTCATCATAGCTCTAAATAAAGAGGGAAAATGATTGTATAATATTTGCCTGATGCCTAGCAATTATTTTATTTACTTAAATATTTATTCTTCTATAAGATTTACTTAGATTATGACAACTTTCTCAAAATTAAAGAGATAGTAAAAGTGAAATAACAACTGATTACTTAAACTTCCTTTCTTGTATAAAAAAGTAAAAATTTCCTTTGAAAATAAAATTTTAGATCAAAAAAGTGATTATACTAGGAGTATAGAAGTCATAAAACTTGATTCAATCAATTTCAGTATAAAGGCAGACATATAGTGGCAAAAAAGGAATTTGAGGGTTAAAAACATCCTATTTTGCATGTGTTATTGGTACCTTCAGAGACAAACATACATGTACTTGAATAAGATGAGACATGAATTTAACCTTAAGTCTTAACCTTAATTTAACCTTTAAGTCTTTTTTTTTTTTTAATTTCTTTATTGTTTATTGTTGGGGATTCATTGGGGGTACAATAAACCAGGTTACACTGATTGCATTTTTTAGGTAAACTCCCTCTTACAATCATGTCTTGCGCCCAAAAGGTGTGGCACACACCAAAGCCCCACTCCCCTCCTTCCTTCCCTCTCTTTGCTCTTCCTTTCTGATTTCATTTATTTTTTTTTTTTATTTTTTTTTTTAAGCAGGGACTCAACTTTATTGCATCAAGCAGCCACTTATATAGAGCATAGGGAAGGGGCGGGGAAAGAAGGCGGGGCATGAGGTGCATGACAGGGTTGGGCCAATGGCATGGTACCACATTGGCTGTATCTAGGTAGAGGCAGTTTCAGGCTGGGCCTTGCTGAGTCATTGCTACGGGGAAGTAGCTCGATGGATCTACTTCTAGTCAGGCTCCAGAAGTTGCACTAGGCCTCAGGCACATGACAGGGCCCAACAATTCCCTCTTTTGTTTTTTGTATGGCGGAAAAACATAGCCCCTGTCTTAGGTTGCCTGCCCTCAGAAGTGATAAGCTATGAGGAATACATTTCTAATTTCTGTTACTAGATAGGGCGCCTATAAGATACCTATATTTGATTTTATTTTCTTTCATGTTTGAAATGATGGATATGTTGATTTGCTACACTATAGAAATCTTTTTTTACTGTCTGTATATATCCCACTCTGTCATGTTTTATATCTCAAATATACATTATAAACTTTATTTAAAAATAATAAAATTTTACAAAAATATTTAACCAGTAATACCCCCTTCATCATGATTTCATTTTCCATGGTGCCCCTTCACCATGGTTTTATTTTCTAAGGTTTCAATTATTTTTGGTCAACTGTGATCCAAAAATATTAAACAAAAAGTAAGAGAAACAAAAAATGTATGAATTTTAAATTGCATGCCATCCTGGGTAATGTGAGTAAACTTTGCACCATTGCACTTTATCCCACACAGGCTGTAAATTATCCCTCTGCCCGGCATATCCTCACTGTTTGTGCCACCTGCCCATTATTCTCATAGTGATCACCTCAGTTATCAGATCAGCTGTTGCAATATGATAGTGCTTGTTTTAAGTAATTCTTATTTTACTGGCCCTAAAGAGTAAGAGTAAAGATGCTAGCATATTAATATAATGTTCTATTTGATCATTAGTCATTGTTATTAATGTCTTACTCTGACTACTCTGTAAATTAAACATTATCATAGACAGGTATGTATAAGGGAAAAAAAAAAAGAGTATATACAGGATTTGGTACTATCTATGGTCTTAGGCATCCACTGGGAGTCTTAGAGAAAATTCCCTGAAGGTAAAAGGGGACCACTCTACTTAGTGGGGGAACGTATTAGTCTATAAGAACTATAGTCAGTAATTAAAAAAAATCTCAGAGTTAGCACTCAGATCATTTGCCAAACCTTGCATATTAGAAACATGTCTACTCAGAAGAAAGAACTCCTTTTTCTAATTAGTGCATGGGCTGGTTGCTGCTCTGTGTGTATGTGTATACGTGCACACACATTATTGAAGAGAGAGAAATTAAAAAAAGTTATTAAAAAGTATTTGTACCAATATAGTACCAAGTTGTTTCAGATTAGGTAACTATTGAGAAATATTTATTTGAACTATACCTCACCTCTATGGACAGAGGGTACTTATTCCCTCTGATTGTCATCTTGTTGTTTTTTTTTTGGTCAGTGGAATGTAGCAGGTATAAAGATACAGACGACTTAAAAACCCTTGTATTATTGATCTTGATTCCTTGAATCTCTTCCATTACCCTAAGAAAAACCTGCATAGGCTAGCTTGCTGGTGTAATAAATATAAGAGAAACATGGAGCAAATGAATTTTAGCTGATTTCATTCTCGGTGAACTCTCCTCCAGCTGAACTTTGAAGAGTTTTTTGCTATGCATAAATAGCCAACCATTACTAAAACTGGCAAGGAGAAATAGTTGCCATAATAAAGCCCTCAAATGTGTCACAGCAGCTTTACAAGTGGAAAACAAGTGAAAACAGGAAAAAACAAGCTCAAAATAGGGAAGCAGTTTATAAACAGATTTATAGAGAATTTAAATGAAACTGGTTTGTATCCCTAAATTCCTCAGTCAGTAACACACTCTTAAATTAAGGTTTAATTTTGGAATGAAGATAACATTTAGTATATTCAGAGTAAACAAGGTGCCAGAGGATAGACAAAACTAGGAGTCTGGCTACAAAACACATTTTTAAGAACTTTGAAAACATTGAGTTTCTCTCAGATTGCATAAAGGATTTTTAGAATCATAAGGGCATATTTTAAAGCAGCCTGATGTACTTAAAATATCGTATCTTAAATACATATAGAAAATCAAATCACAAAGCTATTGCAGGTGTGGATTTATTTTAGAACATGGACTAAAATCAGATACATAAAGATACCACAAAGATTTTGATCAAGTTTTATGTCCACAAGCACTGATAATCTGAATTCAACATGACTGGGATTGTTCCAGATGTAAAATGTATTTCTTGCACTTGTATAGTTTACAGACAAGAAGCAGGTTGAGAGTGATGTTTGATGGTTAAAATGTACATTTTCTAATGCCTTCTCCAGAAGTTGTTAAAGTGAGTAATTGATGTACACCATGGAATATTATGCAGACTTAAAGAAAGACAGAGACTTTACCTCTTTCATGTTTACATGGATGGAGCTGGAACATATTCTTCTTAGTAAAGTATCTCAAGAATGGAAGAAAAAGTATCCAATGTACTCAGTCCTACTATGAAACTAATTTACAGCTTTCATGTGAAAGCTATAACCCAGTTACAACCTAAGAATATGGGGGGAAGGGAAAGGGGGGGAGGGATAGGATGAGTAGAGGGAAGGTGATTGGTGGGCCCACACCTACGGTGCATCTTACAAGGGTACATGTGAAATTTACTAAATGTAGAATATAAAAGTCTTAACACAATAACTAGAAAATGCCATGAAGGCTACATTAACCCATTTGATGAAAATATTTCCAATTGTATATAAAACCAGCACATTGTACCCCATGATTGCATTAATGTACACAGCTATGATTCAATTAAAAAAAAAAAAAAAAAGAATTTTCCATATAGATTAGGGACTATGCTAGGTACTATCTACACATGATTTCACCTAATCTTCATTATTACACCAGGAGGCGATCCCTCTTTTTGTACAGGAAACCAAAGTCTATAGAGTTTGTCACTTGCTCAAGGTCACATGATGTCTCAAACTGGCTACTCTCTATCTGTTAGGATTTGAATGCAGACAGCCTGACTCCAAAGCTGACAGTTTTATCTGAACATTGAATTTAAGCTTTTGGAGATGCTAAACGTTTTCACTGTTTTTGTGACACATTGCAATGTTTTTCTACACGGAAGCTTCCTTCCTTCACTTGGCCATGTGGTAGCAACTGTCAATCCTTCTTCACCACCTGTCACGGGACTAGTTTAGTTTCCGTAGATCAATCTGCAAAGTCTGTGTTGTGTATCAACAGACGTTTCTCGGCTGATTTCAAATTTGGTGAAGTCAGCCTAGAATAGAACAAGATAAATTGTAAAAAATCCACGAGGTCTGATGTTGCTTCAGAGGATTTCTGCATGGCATTTCCATTAATGTAAAAGGAACTTAGATGCATTCATTTTTTTCCTATAGTGACCAGGACCCTTTTTATTTGAGAAGAATGATTCCACATCTGCCAGGAAGCTGAATATTGGGACTTTGTGCATTACTGATAATCACCCCTGCTTTATAGCAGTCTAAACCTTCTACTGTGCCCCTGGCCACCTGGGCTGGGTGGGGGACAGGCGTCTCTTCTGTGATTAAATGCAGATGTTAGGAACTGGCTTCCAGGAGAGCTGCTCCGTGTGTCTCAGGCTGCCCAGATTTCTCTGTGTTGGCAGCGATGTGGCCCAAGCAGAGCATGGGTGAGGGAGCCATTGTACTGGAGGCTTCACACACAGTCTCTGAGCTTCATACCAAACCACAGAGGAGAAAACCCAAGCCAGCAGCCAGAGGCCCCCCCAACCCCCCAGCACATTATCACTCTGGTGCTCACATTTAGGGTTGAACACTCAAAGGTCAAAGTTGTATTTTAACAAAACCACAGGGATGGGTTGAAGAACCGTAGCTGAGGATCTCTTTCTTGGGCAAAAAGATTGGTTTGCATTTTTATCCAAATCCCCTCTTTACCATTATGACTCCTATAATGTATCTGGCAGGGTTCTACATCCTCGTTTTCCTTATTCCTCTCCATATCACTTTATGGGAATTATTATTATTTCAATTGTTTATTATTAATAAGGAATGGCCATTGTACAAAACTGAGATACAATCCAAAATAAAAATAAATCACTCATATTTACACTACCCAGGTATAACCTTGGTTGAAGTGTTATAGTTCTTCCAAGTTGGAAATGCATATGTAAATTAGACAAATTTCGTATGTAGTATTGTACTTTTCTTCTTCTTTTTTTTTTTTTTTTGAGACAGTCTCACTTTATTGCCCTGGGTAGAGTGCTGTGGCGTCATAGCTCACAGCAACCTCAGTCTCTTGAACTCAAGCAATCCTCTTACCTCAGCCTTCTTAGTAGCTGGGACTACAGGTGCCTGCCACAATGCCCAGCTATATTTTTTTTAGAAATGGGGTCTCACGCTTGCTCAGGCTGGGCTAGAACTCCTGAGCTCAGGCAATCCACCTGCCTCAGCCTCCCAGAGTTCTAGGATCACAGGCGTGAGCCACCACACCCAGCCTATTGTACTTTACTCTTATTTTTAAATAATATTATACCATGAGAATCTTCCCAAATATTGTTACCTATTTGTCAAGACAAAAACACTTAAAAATATTTATAATGGTCTAGTGTGTAGCTATAGCATAATAATTCCTCCATTGTGTTGACATTTAAATTTGTACAAGGGACAATTAAACCACTGTAGCAGATATAGCAAAAATATATTATGATAGAAACACAATATTTAGATGCATCCATCTTGAGGAAGGCCAAGGAGGATGTGGAATAGGTATGGTTGATTTTTTTGTTGTTGTTAATATTGTTGTTATTTTGAAACAATGTTAAACTTTGGAAATGAATTGCAAGAATGTTTTTATGCATAAACCATTTGAAACTAAGTTGCTTACGTGGTGCTCTCTGACTCCTAAATGCTTTGTGTATACTTCCTGTTAGCAAGGGTGTTCTGCTACTTAATGAAAATGCCATCATACCATTCAGGGAATTAACATTGACATGTTATTCCATCCAATCCTTAGACACCCCCCCATGCCAATTTCACCAATTGTCCCAACAATGTCCTTTATGTAAAAAGACCTCATCCAGAAGCATGTTGCATAGAGTTGTCATGTTCCTTTAGTCTCCATAAATCTGGACCATTCCCTCAGTATTTCCTTGGTTTTTACACCTGGCATTTTTGAAGATTGCACATACTGGAGGTTCCCAAAAAATGTATATACACTTCAAGTGATATAGTTGGAGATAAAACCAATCATTCTTAGAAAGGTAGGTAAAATGGATGTGAATAGCATTTCCAGGTATGCGTGACTAGTAATAGTACCCTCAGTTCAACTTTGAAGAGTAATACATCAATGACATCTCTTATGCAGCGGTTCTCAACCTGTGGGGGTCGAACAACCCTTTCACAGGGGTCACCTAAGACCATGCTGCATATCAGATATTTACATTATGATTCATAACAGTAGCAAAATGACAGTTATGAAATAGCAACAAAAATAATTTTATGGTTGGGGTCACCATAACACAAGGAACTGTATTAAAGGGTCGTGGCCTTAGGAAGGTTGAGAACCACTGTCTTAGAGTGTTGTGTGGGGCACGTGTGTGTGGGGGGCACCCTCTGAATATATAGAGAGTGTAACATTTTGAGAGGGAGGATTTTATACTTATGTTATCCCACTTTGCCTCAGAATTTCAACCTAGTCATTATTGATTTGCATCAATATAGACTTACAGAGGTGTTTTTATTCAAAGGGTTCTAACTTATTACTATAATTTATTTTGCTGTTGAAATCCCAGATTGCTCAGTGGAAATTCCTGTGCCCCATTCGACTTGCCCATCAGTTTTCTTTAAGCTCGCTCGCTCGTTCTCTCTCTCTCTTCTCAGCACGATAAAATGTTCTAAGCCCATCTTGTGCTTTCCCTCCCGAGCCTTGGAAATCAGCCATTACTCCAAAGACTTTTACCTTTTCCTAGTGGAGATCGATTGGTGTATGGAAACCGGGACTGGGTGCTAATTGTCTTCATTCCTTTTAGGGCACCACTTCTCCAAGATCCTCCCAGTAAATGGCTGCCTTTTTATATTGTATATGTGATATATTTATATATGTCTATAATTTGGCATCATTTTAAAATTTATAGTCTTCCATTGCTTTATTTTATTTCTTTATTTTTGAGACAAGGTCTCTGTCACCCAGGCTGGAGCACAATGGCTTCATCATAGCTTATTGCAACCTTGAACTTGGACCTCAAGCCATCCTTTTGCCTCAGCCTTCTGAGTAGTGTGGACCAGTAGGCATGCAGCACCATGCCTGGCTAATTATTTTTTAAATTTTTTGTAGAGATGGGGTCTCACTGTGTTGCTCAGGCTGGTCTCACACACCTGGCATCAAGCAATCCTTCCATCTCAGCCTCCCAGAGTGCTGGGATTACAGATGTGAGCCATCACACCCAGCCCAATTTATTACATTTTAATGTGTATTAGAGTAATTTCCCAACACAAGAAATCTTGTCTGTCCATAGACTGATACTTTGCTGCTTCCAGAACACTTGGAAGCTCTGTTATTTGACTGAAGAAACTATTTGCAGTCTGAGAATCTTGTCTCATTTCTTGCATTTTGTTACACAAGTAGCTGTTTCCTTGGCTTGCCCTGGCTCCCTGAGAGGGGAAAATGGTGCCATCTGTAACACACTGACAATATAGGAGCATGCTGGTGGCTCTTTAGTAACTGGAAAGTTTGCTAGAGCATCTGCGAAGATGAACATAACTCACAGGGAAGGTCGGTTTTATTCTGTTCATAGAAAGAAAAAAAACTAAGCTCACTCGGTTGTAGTATTATTCAACAACTTTCTTGTCCTCTTCTTTTGTTTCCTAATTATTACCTGTCATTTGCGCGGAACAATTTATACTTCAAAGTAAAACTAGGGAACCATCACAGATAGCACCAAAATTAAAAACCTGAATTAACTTAAGAATTAAGATATAGGCCAGGCACAGTGGCTCACACCTATAATCCCAGCACTCTCAGAGGCCGAGGTGGGTGGATCACCTGAGCTCAGGAGTTCAAGACCAGCCTGAGCAAGAGTGAGACCCCACTTCTACTAAAAATAGAAAAACTAGCTGGGTATAGCGGCAGGAGCCTGTAGTCCCATATACTCAGGAGGCTGAGGCAGAGGATTGCTCAACCCCGAGAGTTTGAGGTTGTTGTGAGCTATGATGATGTCGTGGCACTCTACCCAGGGTGACAGAGTAATTAAAAAAAAAAAATATTAAGCCTAAAAACATGAACACAAAGCATTGAAAAACAGGCCTTTGTTTTTATATTATAACATCCAGGAAATTTATGTCATTGTATCCTTAATCTGGTTATTATAGTGCTTCATTTTTTCTTCCTGGTGATTAAGATAATTGTGCTTATTTGGGGGAGTGGGGTTTTAGTTGGATGTGTCCTAGGCGGCAGCAAAGGCAATCCTACACCTTTGTTATTGGTATGTCACAGCCAGGGCTGCCCATGTGCCCTTAATTTCCCGCTCCACTGATTTTACAAATGGTAACTGTATAACTGGGAATCACACAGTGGTAGACCAGGAAAAAAAAGTCCCTAATCAATTGCTTAAATGGCCAGCAGGCACATATCCAGAAAACATTGTTATCTGAAACAGCAGAGTGACAATGGAAATATTGGACGTTGAAGGCTCCAGAGGCCGAGGAGGATACCAGGTCATGGGTGTGTAGGGGTTTCGTACCGTCTTCAAAGGCGCAACTTTTATTACTCACTTCTGCAATGGAACCTTTCACAGAAAATACTAAGTGGCTTTTAGATATGTTACATTCAGCACCACCAAACAGAAAGGGCCTTAAAGAGAGACAGTGACATCAGTAATTCAGCTAGAAAGAGATCTTCGTAGATGTCTACATATTCATATTACACAACTGAGTCTATTTTCTCTTGTCTAAAAAAGAATCACACTTACAGCACTTCAGGCATATAAAATGCTTTCATATATCAAGTGTTTTCTCCCCATAGGCAAACATCATTACACTGTACAGAGAGCACATAGGCATTATCTAATTATTATAAATCCTTACAAAGGCTGCATAGGGCAACTTTCAGGCTAGCCCCAGTATACAGATGAGGTTAAAGAGGCCCGGGCATTTCCCTGAGGTTCATCTTCACTTTTAATAAGTGCTAAGCCAAGACACGGGTCTTCTGTCTGCATTTGGTTTTCCTGGCACAACTTTTGGTAGATTGAAGAGGATACTTTGGGAGCCTTTCTTGATAAGCTGATCTTTCCAGGATTAGATATCCTCTGCTGTCTCCTGCAGTTTTTTCCTCCCCATTTTCAGAAGCAGGAACCCATAGATGGGGTGCCTGTTATCTCAGTCAGTCGAAAGGATGAGACAAATTCAGACTCTCAGGCTCTAACAAAATGGCTAAAACACTCTCTAGACTCTGGGAGAGGCAGGCTAATATCAATTCCCTAGTAGTTGAATTTGGGGTATAAAGTCAGGCATTTTCCGTTGCGAGATCAAATACGGAACTAGATTCTCCCCTTTTGCACCAGGACTGGTTCTTCTTCCTAGATCCATAGTTGTTAAAGCATAGGCCAACTTTGAATCTTGGATATAGCCTTCATAGTAATGGGATTTAAGCCCTCTTGGGCCTCAGTTTTCCTGGTGTTTGTTACCTTGGGGATAGTAATAATAGTGATTTTCTGGCCAGGTGGGGTGGCTCGCAGCTGTAATCCTACCATTTTGGGAGGCAGAAATGAGAGGATCACTTGAGGCCAGGAGTTTGCCAGGAGTTTGAAACCAGCCTGAGCAACAGTGAGATCCCATCTCTACAAAAATAGAAAAATGAGCTGGGCATGGTGGCATGACCCTGGAATCCCAGCTATGTGGGAGGCTGAGGCAGGAGGATTGCTTGAGCCCAGGAGTTTGAGGCTGCAGTGAACTCTGATGATACCACCACCCTTTAGCCAGGGTGATAGAGTGAGACCCTATCTTTAAAAAAAAAAAAAGCGATTTCCTAATGGTGTAGTTAGGAAGACTAAATTAGCTAGTGTCCCACACAGAATAGACTCAAGGTAATGTTAGTTACTATAATTATTTTATTATTATTTTAAAAGAACTGTGTTTTTTCAGTGATCCCTAGTTTCAGCCACAAATGCTGCTACCAACTTTGTTTATTCTCTGTGACTGGTCCTTCCCCTGGACACCGTATGAGAGGCCCTGGGCATGAACACAGGTTGGAGGGCATGCCGGGAACAGCCCCAGCCCCTTTCTTCATTGTGTGCAGATTGGTTGTGGACAAGGTGGTTCTCCCGGGGTCATGACAGTCTTTCTGTCCCTTGCTTCTGGAACCTGACCTGTATCTTCAGTTGTTTACTGGAAAATTCTTGGAGGTTCCAAACTCACCCTAAAGTCACCATGTCACCAACCCATCTCAGCACATTCTCTTCTCCCCCCAAACTGTCCTTCCAGGTTGTCCTTATCCCCCACTCACTCTCACCTTCAAAACCATTTTTGGTCCCCTCCTTATGCTTAAGTATGAAAGTTACCAAACAGAAGTGTTAGTTCTGTTGACGGTAGCTCCTGCCTGGTACTTCTATTTTCAAACTTTGAAAAGTTTATACTCATTTACAGTTTTTAAAAAATAATCATTATTGGGCTGTGCAGGGGCTCACACCTATAATCCTAGCACTCTGGGAGGCTGAGGCAGGTGGATTGCTTGAGTCCAAGACTTTGCTGTGAGCAATGATGCCATGGGACATCAGGGCAACAGAGTGAGACTCTGTCTGCAAAAAAATGTATAAAATAAAATAAAATAAAATAAAATAAAATAAAATGAAATGAAATGAAATGAAATGAAATGAAATGAAATGAAATGAAGTGAAATGAAATAAAATAAAATAATCACTATTGGTTAGGTGTCTTTTCCCTGCTAAGGATAAGCCCCATGTAGTCTGAGTCACGTCTGATCTCTCATGATAGTCTGCCCAGCATATTCCATTATAATCCCTGACAATGATGGACCCAAAACAAATAGTGGTTGACTATTAATCTGTTCTGAATTGTCCCCACCCCCACCCCCACACCCATCTCACCATTCTCAGTGATTACCTTCCCTGGTGAAACCATCACTATTTCTCACCTGGACTGAAGACCTTCCTGTAAGAGCATTTGAATCATCAAACATACTTGATTTGAATCCCAGTTCTGCCATTGAGGTACTGTCTATGCAATCTTAGGAAATTTTTCAAGCCTTGGGTTTTTCTGTTTCTAAAATAGAGGTGATAAACATACAGACAGGATTGTATAATCAAACCCACAAGGGGTCTGCCTAGGTCTGGATACCCACTGCTCAGAGATTCAGTTATTGAAACAACAAAGACTGCCAAGGAAGAAAGAAAATCTTAATATGAAAGATGTCGGTCAGGAGAACTGGGGAAACAGCTCCAAATTCAGCTCCCCCATGAAGACTGTCGACTTTTAAAAGAGGGGCTACGTGCACTGGAGCAAGTTGTGAGGGATGATGAGAACTGGCATCAGGAACTCTGCCCAGGGACCTTCAAAAGCTCCATTCTTTTGTTTTGTAGAAATTCCATCATTTTAGGGAAACAACTCAAAATGTCAAGTAGTTAAAAGTTACAGGATTCTGGTCAAGCCCTACTTGCCTGGGAATCTAAGATAGGAGAGGGAGAGAGTTCCAGAAAACATACGCAAGGATCATTGAAATGTGTTCACAGAGCCTGTTACAATTAGAGGATTAAATGAATTAATACATTCAAAGTGCTTTGAAAGTGTCTGGCACATAATGAGTTCTGAGTGCATGCTGGAGGGGAATGCAAAATGAGGGAGCATGAAACTCAAATGTCTTTGTGATTTGGAATATGTATAATATTATCTGCTCTGGAACTCTATTTCCTTTAAATTTTTTTTAAATCTATATGTCTGGATTTTCTTCCCCCAGGACCCTCCCCTCCTCTCTGTGTGTTAAACTAATAGCTATCTGATCAACTAATCTGCTGGTGGCAGATCCCTTAGGGGCTTAATGTGTCACCCCCCTGGTAATACTTATCATCTTGACAGATCTTCAAAAAGATGCTCTAAAAATGGTTCTAACCGCGAGGCATTTGAGTGCATGGCAAGCTCCAGGGTTCTCATGCAGGATCCTTTTCCCTTCCCATACCTTTGTCTCTGGACTGCCTCTGTTCTGCAGTCTGCTCTTAGTTCTTGGTGTGCTCTTGGCTGAAGAATTACTAGGCACGCTGATAGCAAGGCAAGCAGGAGGCAAAGTGTATTGAGCAAAGACAGGCACATTTGCCACAGACAGCCAACAGCCCCCCTTTTATAACAGGAGGCACCCATTCTGGTTTGGGGGGCTGGTTTATATTGCCTTAGGTAGGACCCTACTTGTGGTTCAAACATCACCATTGAACCACTTTGATGGACAGTTGGGATACATGTGACCTGTGTCTTACTGTACATGCAGATCTCCCCTGAACCTCTCTGAGAGCCCATTTGGGGGATAAGCTGCAATACAGTCATAAGCTTATGACATGCCAATTAGCCTTAGGTTGCCCTCAGTCAGACCGTTCCAGACCCTACTGTGCCTGTACTACGTTCTTTTGTAGTTGGCCTGCTAAGTTCCAATTGGCAGATTGACAGGGCATTCCTTCCTCTCCCAGGCGTGGCAATTGCTCAGGGCACCAGCCTTTGTCCCTAGGAGAGCTGGAGGTCCCTGTTTACCTAACACCTCCATTGGGCTCAGCTTCATAAATGTCTCAGGGATATAGGAGACTGAACAGACTGGCAGATTCTTTCTTGACGCACTGAGACTCTGCACGGTTTGGCGGCCAATTCAACTCAAACCTTGGGTTTCTGCCATGTCCCTGTATTAGCACCATTGTCTTTCTAGAAATAAGGCTTGTATTTCTCTGCTTCAAAGGACTAGCACCCTCACCCTGAATCCTTGGGTCTCTGCTGGTTCCCTGCTGTGCTCTGACAGATTCTCCTCTGCACCAGTTTCCTCTGCTTGCCTGACATGGGATGACATCCACTTTGGAATACCTGTGTGTCTCTGCCACTTGCTTGTTCAATGACCTGCTTTCCCATCTTGGCTAGTCAGGACTCAGCTGTCAGGAAATGTTTTGTTTCCAGCTTCCCAGTATCTTCTCTCTGCTTCATGGAACAGCCATCAAGTCAGCTGCACACAGGGTCCTTCATGTCTGTTTCCGTAGGCTCTGCCTGTGAGCTCCTTTTGCGTGACTAACTTCCCTTCTAGAACCTGCTTCATGCTTGACCAACCCAAGAAATCATGACTAGGAAAGAACACTCTCCTGCCCACCTCCCCTCTGTAAAGTTAACTGATCTTTCTTAGCTGGGATCCCAAGGTAAGAGGGACAGAGGAGAGATAATGTGCAGGTGAACCTTTTTGCCATGGAGCAAATCATTCTATGCAGAGAGTTATTTCTCTTCTATAAGAAGTAATTATCTTTAATTCTTCATGCTAGGGATAACTACAGTGATGTTTAAAAGCACTTTGAATAGTAAAATAGTAAACAGAAAAAAATACTAACAAAAACAAAAATGCAATCACAAAAAACCCTTGCATTGAATTATACTTTGTCATAAATTCTCACAATTGTATTAAATTCTCACAATTATTATTAAAATATCATTGATGTAATTATAGAAGTTTCTCTGGCATGAAATAGTTTGACTTATGACAGGAGCTGTGAATCTTGGTCCTATTGTTGGGTTTCAAGGCAGCTGCCTGTCTCCTAAAATGTCAGGGTTTCAGGCAGCTGCCTGGGTTCTTGGTTCCTGAAGCACTCTTCAAAAAATGACCCAACACTCCAAAGTAAGGCAAGCATGAAATAAAGTTTATTGAGGAAGAGAAAGACAGGCTTACAGAAGAAGAGCAAGATAGAGCCTTACAGAGCAAGAAACATTCCCCATAGACAGCGAACCGGCCTCCACTGCCAGGACAGGTAAACAGAGAGGCAAAGAGGCCTCTAACATGGCTGGGATTCCTTTTCATATTGCTCCGTTCAGAGATCACCTTGGAACAGAGTCTTATGGCACATGTAGACCTCCTGGGAGCCCTTCTAAGAACCCATGGGGGGGACACAGGACATGATAATTAGTCTTAAGACTTTTCTAGGTCACCTTCAAGACTCTATTGCACCTGCTGTTAGGCTAGAGAGTCATCTATGTCCTTTTCCAACTGGGAGGCTAGTTTTGATTAGTAGATTGGTAGGGTGATCTCTTCTCCATGTGTATGAGCAATTGCTTGAGACAAAATTAAGGTGGGCAGCACCAAGACGGCAGCTGGGGGGTCTCAGCCCTTGTCCCCCTTCTCCAGGAGAGCTGTTCCTAACTAACTATATGGTATCTATCTTCAAGCCTCCTATAAAAGTTTCTGTAAGGCTCTCAGAAACAGTAACCTAAACGTCCCTTAATGTCAAAAGCAAATACCCAATAGGAAAGGTATCATGAGATGTGACAGATTAACGTAATCTTAACGTTAAAGTGGTAAACAAGCACACCTTCCAAGAGATTGGGAATGGTTTGGGTTTGCTTTTGGAAGCACGATCTTTATTATACCAGAGGATTAATGACATATAGGTCATCTGCCACATTTGGGAGTTACTTAGAATCCTTCAGGAATTTTTCTACCAACCCAGTATTATAAATTCTGATTAAAATCTTGGATAAATTTGCTAATGTTTAATGAGCTTTCTATGAGAAGTATGTTTCATTTTTCCAGGCAACTGACTTCTGAAGGAAGTCTTATATGCAACTCACAAGTGGGAAACTGCTTCCTTTTGAAATGTCATATGGCATGAAATAAACAGAGAAAAGGTCAATCTGAGAAGACTGCTGTTTCTACATCCTCCATGAAAAAGGACCTGATGCTAGACCTGCCCAACCACTTTTCAAACAAATGGAAAACTGGACAAGCTGTTTCTCAATGTTGGTTAACAGGCAGTAGAGGGTTGTGACAATTAGGACAAGAGAAACAAACTACACAAGCCTCAGTCGCCCTGGATTCCCACCATGAAGTGTCTCTGAACTGTATCTTCTCCAGCAAAAGACGACAATCTTGAGTTGGGAGAGATTGGAATTTAAGGAGGTTAAAGCAGCTAGAATTTTCCAGAAGGACAGCTGGAGAGGAGAAAAAATGCCCCTTTAGCATGAAGCTCCATGAAGCAGAGAGAAGATACTGGAGAGCTGGAAACTGAACACTTCCTACTAGCTGAGTTCTGACTAGCCAAGATGGAAAAGCAGATTGCTGGACACTCAGGGTATAAGGCCCATATCTTCGTAATAGGCTTAAGTTAGCCCTAAAGTAAAGACTATTCTGGAGACCTGTCCCAACATTGCTTCTTTGCTATTAGAGTTTGGTTTTGATCTGGGTGGCAATGTAGTCCCTCAAAAACCTATTTTCTTATCAGCCTTCCTTGCAACTGGGTTTGGTGGTATGGCACCATTTTAGGTAAGTTGCAATACCTAAAATGGCTGTTAGGGGTTTCTGAAAAAGCCAACTCATCCAGCTTATGTCTTTTTCTCTCCTGTTCACTCCCTTCTTGCTTACTGGAATCCAAACGTGATAATGGATCAGGAGCAGCCATCTGTGTCCAGGAGGTAGCAAGCTTGAGCATGAAGGCCCTCAATGAGTAAGGCTAAGAGGAAACTTTCTGGGAGCCCATTTTCTCGTGAAAGTATTGTGAAACCACAGTAATGGCCCTCAACTTCTAACTTCTAGGTTTTTAGTGAAGAAAATTGTTGAGAAAAATAGGACTGACCATTGGAAAAATAAATGAAAGCTATTATTTAAACTTGGTTTCTGTTTTTGCAAAGTATCTGGGAAGTTGTTACTTTTCCTCCTGGAGATTTATTTATAATTACTTTCAGATGCTTACTCCTTAAGGTGAAATCTTTTCTTTTTTTCATTTCTGATGAAATTAGCTTATTTAGATTTCGATTGGAATCTTCTTAAATTAGAAAGCTGGAGTAGTCTAATTTAGGCTCTGGAACCAGACTACCTGGATTTGAATCCAAATTGTATCCTGGTTGCTGTCTAACTTTGAGTAAGCTGCCAATCTCTCCCAAGCTTCCGTTTCTCACTGGTAAAATGGGAGTTGTTATAGAGTACCAGCTTCCTAGAGTTGACGTGAAGATTAACCGAGTTAATATGTATAAACCATTTAGAACAGAATCTGGCACATAGAAAGTGCTTAGTAAGTGTTAGCTATTATTTGAAATAGATAAATTTGGGAAGTATTGACTCTGATATTGAGTGAGCCTTATTATTCACAAAAGCTATGCATTTTCTTTGCATTCAAATTTCCTTTTGCAATACTCTCCCATTTTAAACATTTTCTGAAAGATTTAAAACTTTCCTTTTTTAAGATTATCTCCCATTTAGATGCAAATGATTATACTTCAGGGAAAACATACTTGTTCTTTGCATACACAAATCAAATGCTTTCTGGACATAAAATATCTCAACGTAACAGAGAACATTATAAAATGATCAATAATCAATTTTTTAGTCTTGGCATTTTGAGATGTTTTCAGCAATCCAAGTAATTTACAATTTACAAGGATTTTTTTACATGGCAGGCTTTTAAGCACAAAGTATTATTTTCCGAAAAGAAATGTAGTAAAGGAAAAAAGTGAATCTCATTAAAATTGGTTACATAGGCTGATTTCATTTCCAATAAACAGACATAATATAAATTGAAACATAGATGTACACCAAGGGAAAAGTACCATTAATAGTGTTTCTAAATGTCAAACCCATGCAGAATTTATAGTTTTGGAAACGTTCTCCAAAATCCAAATGCCATAAACCTTCAAGTGACCTTTGTGTTCCAAACACTAACCAAATGGCCAAATCTGGCTTGTGTTACCATGGAGACACACTTTGATGGAAAGACCTCTGATGAGGTTGAGCAGCGTGAATGATTAGGGGCCAGTGTTGTGACAAATAAGGATTTGTGTCAGCGTAGTGCCCTCTGCAAGAGATTAAGAGTGTGTGTGCTATGTAGATAGCATTGTTTAAGAAAATATCTGATACCAGCTAATGTCTGTAAGTGATGAGCAAATCAGAAATATTTTTAAAATTCTACTTGGGGCTTTTCATATTAAAATGGGGGTATGTGTGACAAAAACATCAATCCAATCTAAGGACACAAGTTAACCACAAGCATAATTTATTTTATTATGCTTCTCAACAAATATTTGATGTTCTAAAAAATATTACAAAATAAAGTATATAGGCCACATTTTCTTAATCCGGTCATACATTGATGGGTACTTAGGTTGATTCCATACTCTGGCTATTATGAATAGTGCTATAATAAACACGAGAGTGCAGATATCTCTTTGATACATTGATTTCCTTCCTTGTGGTTATATACCCAGTAGTGGGATTGCTGAATCATATGGTTGTTCTACCTTTATATGCAAAGTAAATAAACAATTATCATTGAACTTTCAGTCTATCTCTGAACTGTCAGAGTACTATAAATGGATTTTCTCTTATCGACAGGAATTGCCCACAAATTCAAATCAATTCCATTTAAGTCATAAATCTTTGTTGCCCACAATATGGAAGGCATTGTTGTGTGCCTTCAGAACACAAAGACAAGGAAGACTTTATACCCTGTCGTTCAGGTACAACAAATTCTCAGATATTAAATTATGTTTAAGCTACAATTTACTCATATTAGAGATTCAAATTAAGGACCATAAGGGTTTGGCACCTGTAGCTCAGCAGCTAGGGCGCCAGCCACATACACCAGAGCTGGCGCATTTGAATCCAGCCCAGGCCTGCCAAACAACCATGATAACAACAACCAAAAAACAGCTGGGCATTGTGGCAGGCACCTGTAGTCCCAGCTACTTGGGAGGCTGAGGCAAGAGAATCATTTGAACCCAAAAGTTTGAGGTTGCTGTGAGCTATGATGCCACAGCACTCTACTGAGAGAGACATAGTGAGACTCTTTCTAGGACCATAAGGATTCACTGGAAGAAAATATAAATATTTAAACATGAGAAAAAGCTAAGTCTTAAAGGGTCAGAAAGCCCTCAAGATGGGCAAAGAAATCATAAAGTGAGTGTGTGGCAAGAGTTTCACTAGAATAAGCAAGGCTCAGAGGAAGAAAAGCAAAACACGTGTGCCCATGGGCTAGTAGATGAATGTGGCTCCTACAGAGTGAGGAGAACACAGGGGAAAAGACAATGGCTCAAAACGGCTATCTGAGCACACATGCTCTCTTTCCAGCACAATTGTCCCATGTAAACATTATGTTCAAAACAAAAGATCTATGATATGTATGCAGCATGGGAAAACAAAAATCTAATCAATGCTACAGAATTTTGAAGAATCCTTGACATAAAATCAGTCAGGATCAGCTCTATGGAGAGATGTAACTGGGGACATCACAGGTCATCAGGGTAGGATAGGTTCAAGGGTGCTGCAACTGGACAATTACCTCTTGAGCTACAAGATGAATGGGTCTGTCTTCTTCCTACTGGTTACAGAACACAGGGCCATTTGTCCACACCCTAATGCATCAGAGTTGGGGATGAGCTCAAGGTATAGGCAAGGGCTCAGAAAAATACCAACATAGGGGAACAACAAGGAGCCTTCCTCTTAGAAAGCAAGCTACTCTTGGAGAGGGGTAAAAGTATGCAAATGCTGACTGGATGGGGTGGCTCACACCGGTGATCCTAGCACTCTGGGAGGCCAAGTCAGGAAAATTGCTTGAGGTCAGGAGTTTGAGAGCAGCCTGAGAAAAATAAGGCTCCATCTGTACTAAAAATAGAAAAAATTAGCCAGCCTTGATAGTGCACACCTGTAGTTCCAGCTACTCAGGAGGCTCAGGCTGGAAGATCATTTGCGCTCAGGAGTTTGAGGTTGCTGTGAGCTAGGCTAATGGCATGGCACTCTAGTCTGGGCAACAGAGTGAGACTCTGCCTCAAAAAGACAAAACAAAATAAAAATACCCCCCAAAGCTCCAGAGAACTTCTTCATCTCTTCACCGGGTGAGGACACAGTGGAAAGACAGCCATTTATGAAGTGGGAAGAGGGCCCTCATCAGACACCGAAGCTGCTGCGCCTTGATCTTAGACTTCCCAACTTCCGGGACTGGAAGAAATAAATGTCTGTGGTTTGTAAGTCACCCACCAGGTCTGTGGCATTTTGCCATAGCAGTTTGAACAAAAGTTCAGGTAGTAGCTTGGTTCATATTAATTCTTCAAGTAATGTAGCAGCTCAAGAAAGAAGGAAAAGGTCAGTAAACAGAAGCATTGAAAAAGAAGGAGGAAACTGTTTTGGCATAGAAAAGACCAGAATCAGTTTGTAGACACAGGGAAAAGGAAAATTTAAGGCTCTCTAGAACCACTTGGAGAGAAGGAATCAGAAACAGGGAAGGATTATCCTCAGAAAAGATGAGCAAAGGCATACAGAAAAGTCCACAGCTCAGGGAAACTTTAAGATGGAAATTTTATATCAAAGAGTCTCAATCTGCTCTGGGCGGGAGGCCAGAGGCATTAGTTATTATTGAAGGAAAGTAGATCTTTGATAAAACTGAAGGTTTAGATTGTCGAGGGGGTTGATGCGCCCAACACAGACCTGGTTTAAAGGCCAGCTGGGAAAAGATGCTGGAACTAACTCACTCCACACCAGTTTTGAGGAAAAACAGGTGTGAGGATGCCTGGACGTGGCTCACACTAACTCAGGCTGGGTAGACGGAGACAATGTAGCCCCTTCCTGGCTTCTTCAGAAGGTTTTAGTTTTTAACAAAGGTGCATTTGCAAAAAGTAGCATTGGAGGGGAGAATCCCAAGTTCCCAGGAAGACTGGATAGAGAGAAGGCCAGGGTAAGTGGCAGGGGGTTGGTAAACAGCCAGTGAAGTAAATGAGGGTAGGGGCAGAAGCCAGTTCTGTTCAGGTAGGAAAGTAAGTCAGGTTTTCTAGTTTAAACTATGTATTGGAAGAGTTTAATACCTCCCCTCTGTTGACACTCAAATGCCTGGGCCTAGTTCTCCTGACCAGGGGGTGGGCACCTTCAGATTCTTTTCCTCTTTTGTGATTCTAAAGAACCCCCCCCCCCCAAATTGCCCCCTGCAGGCGTTCTCCCTGGTTAACTCAGAACTAAGGCAAGGCCTCCCCAAGAACTCAACCTCTCTACCTCTCACATTAGGTGAGAGAGTTTGGGTTATGGTGGAGGTTCCTGAAGGCCTATTTTAAATAAAAAGCTGATTGAAAACAGTTTAAAAGGACAATACTCATAACTGACATAGAAACTCTGAAGGGAACATTGAATGACTTCCGTTATAAATAACCATAGAAGAAAGGCCTGCACTAGTGTCTTTCTGACATGGCTTGGATTACTAAAAATAACCGATGGATTTTATAACAAAAATGATTCAACAGATGAAGCTTGGAAAATAAATGAGCACTTCAAGTTTTGCACGTGTAGAGTAAGAGGCTGAAGAATTGTAAAGTGCATTGAAGACAGATCATCTGGCCTGCTGGGTGCCTCAGGTGAGAGCTGCCCTGGGTCGGCACTGGCAGCTCAGCCACCTGCAGTGGGCTCCCTGGTGCTGAGCTCCAGCACCCTGATCTGATGGTCTGATGGCACCTTACAGCTGGTGAAAGTGTCAAAGTAGCAAGTGTGAAATTTCTATTTCAACAGTATGCTACTTTGACAATTCTGGGCAGAAAGTGCTTTCATAAAGCAGAACAGTATGGTAAACAAAGAATTTTCTCAGACATTGCCAGTTAGAACTTCAGCTCTGTACTTCCCACTCAGTGACCTTGAAGAAGACACTTAACCGGCTACAATCTAGTTGATAGGTTGATAATTTGAGGATGATAATTCTCCCACCAGTCTTCTGCAAAAACTGAATGACATATGACGGATGTGGTCCAGCTCCCAGACCTTTAGTACAGAATAAGGTACATGCGCTTTCGTATTCCCATGATATGACTCTGAATCTCCCAAAGTTCCCCCCTGGATACTGTGCTCTGGAATGTTCAAGAATTCTAGGTGCTTTCTTAACCGTGAAGGTGGCACCTCCCACCTCTCCTGTAGTTGAAGGAAGTCTCTGGGTAAGGCAGGGAGCTCAGGGATGTCTTTCCAATATGCTGGAAAGAGCCAGTGGTTGTGCCTTTCCCCTCTTTCTTGTTCATGTGAAGATGGAAGTCCAGCAGGTTTCGGTGTTGACTCAAGATCCATGTCTAGATTTTGGTGTTTTGGAGCCTAAAACTCCAAGCCCGGGGTCCTTTCCATCCTTCCTCATGAAAGAAGGCAAATAGGGAACAGAAGAGGAAGGAGAGGCTTGGAGGACTGGGGGTAGGGGCAGGGTAATGAGTCATTTTGTTTTGCTTTTCTAAATCAATATGTACCAAATAAATTTAATAATCTTTCTTGAATTCATGAATACGAAATAAGACTAGAATACAAAGTAGTTGAAACTGTATATTGAAACTCCCCCGTTCAACACTGTCACGGCTTGTAGAAAGTGAAAGTGAAAAGTAGGCAGTGTGTGTCTTTTGGAAGTAGACATCATCATCTCAGTATTGTGCTTCATTTGTTTTCTGTGTGATTTTGGTAAACAAACCGAGTTTTACTTGTCTTTCTACCAACTAGATTATAGAATCTCGATTTGTGTTACGCACAAGAAAAAAAAAAAAAAAAGTAAATAAAACCTGAACTATTTCATCCAGCCCTGATTTCAATGCTGTTTGTCTTTCAAAAAAATGTGTCAGTGTGGTTCCTTTTTTCCCTTTCTCATCACTCCTAAACTTACACTGTCAGTACAGCCTCTAGGGTCCCTCAGCCTAGTTAAATTGCTGGGTACAGGGAGAATTGTTTTTTTCTGTCTGTATGCACTCCATAAGGGCAATATAAAACTAAAGGACTGATGTTTAGTTTTTAGTTAAAATACATTCAGAGTTTAGTTGATATGTAATATTAATAACTACAAACTATCATTAGACCTCTCAAACCCCTGTGCCCTTTCCCTCTCATACTCAGTTTTGACCTTGCTTTTCTCTTTGCTGAAAAAAAAAAAAAATGTCAGGTGCAGGGACATTTTCCCTCCACTTTCCTCTCTACAAATCTCTCCTTCCTCTCACCTTAGCACTTTCACTTTTGTCTCTGTTGACCAGATGTCCAGCCTGTCCTTGGCTCGTATCAAGTCATGTCACATTCTCCCTCCTCTGACCTCTCCCCTTTTGCAGAGATGCTTCAAAGGCTGAACAATAGGTTCATCATGCAGAGGGCCATGACCCCCTCTACTAAAATATAACCTAAAGAAGTCTTTGGACAAGACCATAATGGGAGGAGAAGTGTTTCTGAAAATCCTGTAGGATTCCAAGTATTTCAGAACCCATCTCATCAGCATTCCTGATTTTGTTCTTGCCTTTCACAACTAAAACACCAATTGCCCTCTGAGAATACTGACATGGGCAGCAGCTCCTTCCTACGGTGCACCCCAAATCCTAAACACTGCACTGAATTCCTGTCTTGAGATGTGAACAGCTTGCCCACCTTTCCCAACCTCTAGTCTCCACGGAAGTTTGCTCTTCCTCTTCCATTTCCTTTGGGCACTCATTGCCTTTCACCTGGTGAACTAGTGCATCTTCCCTGGTCAAGATTTAATTGCCAGCCAGGTGCTGGCACTTAGGGAAGCAGAGGTGGGAGGATCACTGGAGGCCAGGAGTTAGTGGCCAGCCTGGGCAGCATAGCCAGACCCCATCTCTAAAAGAAAAAAGAAGCAACTGCCAACACCCTCCTTCCCTCCACCCAAACTGTCTCCAGGATCCTCCCTCTCATTTCTAGTGTGGTACTGCTAATAAAAATAAGGAAGGTTTTCATGCCATTTCTGCTTATTTTCTAGGGTCAAAAGAACAAAGGAAGATGATATCCAGAGGTGGTACGGCTGTCAGGGGAAGAAGAGAGTTCAGGGAAGATAGAGAGGCAGGTCCAATAATTTGGTCATTGGAGTAGGGGCAATTCAGTTTTCTAGTTCCTCGATGAAATTAATGAACATAGCAAACCTGAAAAACAGAAAAGATTCCACCTGAAATAGCTTTGTTGAACCTTATTTAATAATATGTATGATTCAACATAATTCAAATGAGGACTAAACTCTGACCTTTTTTTTTTCTCTCTTGCTCAAATTCCTTTCTAAGAGGCCTGGTGAGTCACGTCATCAAATGATACAATCTCATTTAAACAGGTTTTTCTTAACTCTGCATAATGTGGCTTGCTTTCAACCTGATTCTGGGATAAGCATCCTATGACAGAAGACCTCTTTATCTTATCTCAAGCATCCTACAAGACCCCTATTAAGATAGGGGTCAAGCATTCCTTTCTACTGACTCCAGATCTTTAGACAAAGATTAATTTTGTCAACCAATTGCCAAGTAAAGAATCCCTAAAACCCACCTAGGTTTTGTAAGCCCCCATTTTGAGAAGTCCTGCCTTTTGGGGCCCAACCAATGCATATCTTTCATGTATTGATTTATAGATTTACCTATAATTCTTGCTCCATAAATATATAAAACCAAACTGTAACCCAGTCTCCTTGGGTACATTTTCTCAAGATGTCTTGCGACCATGTTCCTTTGAGCCATAATTGTTCATATGTGGCTCAGAATAAACCACTTTAAATTATTTTACAGATTTTTTTTCTGCAGATACAAGTTAACATAAAAAGGCTCAAAATGTAGCTATAAAAATTTGAAATGCACGAAATTATATATTACGGCAAAACCCAAGAGAGTACACATTCATTGTTGTCTTTTAATCGCTCTTGATGACTATCTCTGGTCCAAACAGGATGTCATATTAAAATGGTCATAGAAATTAATCCTTTGAACAGAGCTACTTGGCCTTCTAAAGAGAAGGTGATGAAAAAGATTCTTCTCCTCCCAGTGTGATTTTGAGACCCAGGGCAGAAACTGTGGAGAGAAGGTGTTGCCCATCCCCCATCTGCTCAGGGCAGGCTCCAGGAAATGAACAAAAACATAGAAAGATCTGTAGCAAAGAGTGTCAAGGATCAAGCAAAGTCTCAAAAAATCAGATGTAGAGAATCAAAGATTTCATGGAATGTTATATTTCCCTTTGTGGTCACTCTGCAGATAAGAGTGGTTTAGACTGTTATTAGAATTGCTGACATTTCAGTAATTGTTTTCTAGAATAGTAATTTTTTCTAAAAGGCACATATGATAGCAGACACTGATAATAGAAAATTTTCTTTACGTATACATATATACATACATATATCTTTTTAGTTGGCTTGGCTACGTATTTTAATTGGTTGAAAAATAACGTTTTGCTGATGTGGTTTGCTGATTTGAAGCATTTTCTCTCTCCTATGAGACAGAGCCCAGTATTTTTTGTCTTGTGTATCTCCTAATTGGTCATAACTAAACATTGGTTGGACTTTTCTTCTTTCTATTAGGTGATGCTTATGGGTGGTGGAGTATAAAATAAGATCAATGAATTCCATGGGCATACACTCACCGCCATATATTTTTTTCCTGTGAATTGAGTTTTTGGTCAGAAGCCATGAGTTGTGGAATATCCTGGTGGTAAGTAAAGCATTCTGGGTATGCGCACACACACACATGCAACCTCCAAACACATTGACCTTAACTAGTAACTTTGAAAATGACAGTTCATAATATTATAATAATTGGATTTAATCAGGTATCTAGTTATTGTGGTAGACATTAAGATCATGTATAATCTGGGTATGTTTCTAAAACTGAACATTTCTTCAGGGAAATTTATTGTTCTGTGGCAAAGACAAATTTCAAAAATGAATCTCGTGTCTAAATAGCACAAGGATTTTAACCATATCCTCTTGCTCCACATTTCCATCTCCTTTTCATGTGGACTCACATGAATTATAAGGCAGAGTTGAGAGAAATACAACTTATTTGAAGGGATGGAAGCTGTTAGTGAAAGTGTTCATCAACCCGCTTCCACTGGGGGACTGGGATGCCAGCCTCTTCCATAGTGGACAGATGACACACGTTTCCATCGACGACCAGGTTCTAACAACAAACCCAGATCCTCTCTGGTGACTTTGGGCACCTCACTATTATTACTCTCCATCAGCTGCTTCCCTTTACTGATACTAACTAGAATTGCCATTTCAATTCTATATATCAGAAATGCAATTTAAATAAATTCACTTTCTTCACAGTTCTCACATCTGACCAGAGATTTGGCAGAAAAGAGAAAGTCAACATTTTGTTAAGACATTCCAGGTAGTTTTCTAAGTCTTCCTCCAAGTCCTTGAGATGTGTATTGTTATCTTGGTTTTACAGTTAGGAAATACAAAACTTGGGAGAACATAGTAGTTTATATCGAAACCCAGATTTATTGACACAAAAATGTGCGTGCTTTTATTTGTTCCATACTTTTTCCCAGAAGAGAGAAAGTTGAAGACATTGATGGGAATAATGTTTGGAGATTATCAAATGCATTTCAACTCCACATCCAATTCCCGTTAGTGTTACCAAAGATTTAAACAAACATAAAAATAGCTTATGATATAGCAAACTCCAGAAGCATTATTCCCAAATTTGGAATCTGAACAGCGAAATTCCTTTATGGAAAATTTGGTGGCATTTAACTTCTATATAAGTAATAATTCTACAGAGAATGGAGCAATTGTGGTGGTGGGTGGATATCACACGGAAAGTTTCTTATGAAACAAATTTCTGGAAGCCCCTCTACCCAAAAGCTCCACTTTCACTTACCCTGTTTGTCCTCTTAATTTTGGCCAATTAAAAATATAATTCTATCTGGACAGGTAGACATGGTTGATAACAAGGTATTGTCAGCCATTAACACTTTATCTCAAATTAGATCACCAGAGTAACAAACTGGCCACTGGTATGAAGCCGAAAAATTAAAGAACATTGAGCAAGTTTGGCTAGACTTCTGCATTGAAAGAAAATTCCTGTGTGAATAAGCCTCCCACCCTCCTTAAGATGCCTTTCAACTCTGAAATTTTATAATAAAATGATGTTGTAGACAGGTATTTTTCAAATCATTTTTCTTGGGAACAACTTTGCATGAAAGGAAAATCAATCAGTATGAATTTCTGAAAGTTCAAATATGGGAAAACAAACAAAAACTTCCACCCAAACCATTGAACAGCATCCCTTACCAGTTCATCCTTGCTGGCCAAACGTTAGCATTTCCTGTTGAGTACATTAAACTCCATGCCCCCTCTAGTGTGTCCCTCTGGAAATGCAGCGCCCTGTCTTATGCTTATGTAATTATTTTCTCTTGGTAAGAAAAGCATAGCCAACTTGTACTGAGGTATTTCTCCAGGTTTCATACAAGGCTATTATTTTACCTTATTTACTTCCCACCTATTCTTAGAAATTGTTTACAATAATGCATAAAGTATGACACAGTTGGAAATGTCAGACTATGTTGAACAACAAAAGATGAGATAGGCAAAAGACGATCAAAACATTAGAGCAAAATACACAAAATGACAACTAACTGTCCTTCTATAGTTTGCTGTATATATTCATATTGATCAGAATACCAGGTTATGCCATGGTAAAGACCATTCCAAAATCTCAGATGCTCATGACAGCAATGCTTTAATTTCTCTTTCAGGTTACAGGATTCAGCTTTCTCTCTGGCTGCTCTGCTAATTGAGCAGTCTTTGTCACTCGCTCTGGCTGTCACCGGAAAAGAGGGAAAGAGCTTTGAAAAGTCTTGCATTAGCAATTAAATGTTCAGGTCTTGTTGACTCTACTCATTCCCTTTGGCCAGAACTATCCTGTGACTCCACCCACAAGGTCTAATCTCCTGCCTAGAAGGAGACATATTGATGGGCACTTGAAGGCTACAATGGTCTTAATCAGGGTAAAAAAAGGAAACCAGAACAGATTTGACTCACAGTATTTGTGAGATAAAGCAAATACAACAGCTCAGAAAAAATTAGACTCCTCATAAAGAGGACAAGGTGCAACATAAATTATATCATTATAATGCATTCATGGTCTATTCTTATAAGGCCCTTGCATGGGTTTATTACATCATACCAATCTATAATTTGTTTAAACAAACTGAGGAGGGGTCAAATTACTGTAATATGGGTGTCTATCTCTCTGCCGAATTTTTGATTCAGGGACATATTTAAGCATTCCTCCTTGCATTTTGTGTTTAATCATTTGAAGGGCAGTGAACACTAGGTTGGGTTCTCTAGGAAGCTTCTGGACAAGAGCTATTCTTTCCTGACAGGTGAGAACTGACTCAGCTTTCTTAACGGCTGTCAATCACGGGTCAGTTAACATCCAAACAAGGAAACCAAGTAGCTCTTTGCCTAACTGGAAACCCAAGCTACTGTGGTAAACTGAGGGAGAACCTGATGATTGGGCCCAAAAGTATCCCAGCTACTTCTGAATTTTCCTCAGATACATGGTCAATGACTAGATCTCCCAAAGTTCTATTTCATTGCCAAGGGAGATCTAGTTTTAGACTGCAATTTTTAAAGACAAGCATAACCAGACCTTTACCTCAGCCACACCAAATTAAAATACCATCAGAATGCCCAGATTTGAGCAATTCTACTTCTAGAAGAATCTTTCATGATAAACCAAATTGTGCCTATTGTACAATTCTTTCCATTTTTGTCTATCTGAGTACATTAGAACCTTCATTGCTGACCACACCCCTGCAATGACCACCTCTTTACGTTGACCTAATTGTCATAGATGGGACATGCACCACAGTTACATATCAGTACAGTAGCCCTAGCTCCTTATATTGACCATCTCCAAATGTTAACCAGCTTGTTATAGTCCCTTGGGTGGTCAACTTATAGAGGTTCTAATGTATTTTTCCGCATAAACAGTATATAATTCTATTTCGTTTCCCCAGACTTGCTAGAACCAAGGCTCATTGGGATTTTTAACCACATACACAGAAGATTTTCTAGTATATAAAGGTGACTTTATGGTCCTGTTCCATTTTGCCTTACACTCTGTTTTAGAACACACCTAGAAAGTTCATATTTTTCTGAGTGCCAAACACTTATATTTTGCTTCAGCATTTAGCCAGCCATAAAAAAAAAAAAAAAATTGGTATCGTACATACTTTTTGCTTGTGAAGATTAACACTGAATTTCATCATAATGTGCTGATGACAAGACAAATCAAGATGTCAGGGATTTCCAGTGGTGTCATTTCTGGTCTGACAGACCAACTTATTAGTTTGATATATTTGATGCAATAATTTAATAATGATGACTGAGAAACTAAATTACTCAGCTTTGAAATGAAAAGATGAAAACTTCACATTTTTAAAACTAGGTTGCCCTCAACATTCTGAAAATAGTATTTCTACATCTAAGACCTAAATCCCCTTAAGGATGATTAAAGTACTGGAATGAGAAATTGAGTTGGAAATGTCTGCTTTCTGAATCCCATAATTTCCGCATTCTTTGTTTGTTCCTTTGTTTTGATGGAGCACCTTCTCCGGTGCCTTCTAGAAAATGTGTGCACGAGTGTTATCATTTGTGAAATCTGATCTTGCAAGTCTAAAAACTGCCTTTTAAACACGATTCATTAGGTGGGTATCAAGCTTTAAGTTTAAAATATTCTCTAACCCCTCCACATTTTGCATTTTTTGAGAGGGGTGTTGTAGCTACAGATTGATTGTCCCTTATCCAAAGAACTATCTTAGGGATGGTACCCAAGTTGAATCATTTATGTTTCATTTGCATCTTGTACACATAGACTAAAGGTAATTGCATACATTTTAAATACTTTTGTGCATGAAACAAAATTTGGGGTAAGTACTTATGTGTGGAATTTTCCAGTTGCAATGTCATACTGATGTCCCACAAGTTTGGGATTTCAAAGCATTTTGGATTTTGGATTTTGAGCTTATGAAAAGTACCAATCTGATTTCCAGTTATACCTGTGTGATCCTTTGTCCCACTTGCCTGAAAGTAACTAGAGTCTCCTTTTTGTATCACCTAACCCAAAATTTTATACTGATACGTCTTAGTAGGTCTTTCCACTAATATCTTATGTTAGACATTCAGTTTCACTTGGAAACAGATGGCTAGAAGAGAGAAAACAGACCTATCCTCTGTTTCCCTTACCTTTCATCTCCTATTTTTCATCCCCCCATTTTTTTTATTCTGCTTTATGGAAATTTCCTCTTTTTACAGAAATTTTCATTAAAGCACAAAAAAAAATTTTTTTGCTTTGTAAATGTCCCTTTTCTATAGCATCCTGTTCTTGCTTCATAAGTGCAGTAATTTCTCTAAAGATATTAATAATTTGTTTGGCATTTCCACCTCTCTGCAATGCCTTTGTTTTCTCAAGTTCTTTTTCCCTGTTTGTGTTACAGACATTTGTAAATATCTGGTGAACCATTGCATTCTATTCATAATCACAAGAATGTCTTGTTAACTGGTAGTCTTCACTATAGAGAGACCTGGTTATGCTGTTCTGGTGTTTTTGTGGTTTCCTTCTGTTAATTAGGTTGCTTCCTCATTTTTTTCTGCTGATGGTTTAGATTTTGACTTTTGTAGATCAGCTATGTCAATTTACTCCTCATCCATCTTTTTTATGACTTAAAAATTTTGATTACTAGGTTATTTATCTCATTTTTTGTTCTAATGTGTTCATACTGTTAAAAAAAATACTTTTAGTGTCACTTAAGTGTGGTTTCTAGGGGTCACAAAGGAAAACAAATGAAGTGAATATACCATATTACATTAAAGTTCTTTCTTAGTTTCTTCATCTGTGAAATTAGCAAGTTGAATCTGAGGATGCTTAAGGCAATTCTATATTTATCCTTTTCTGATGAGTTTGACCAAATCAAGATCATTTCTATTTCCTTCATGTGATTCAAGTAAACCCCACAGCAGGAGAAAATGTGAGAGGATAAATATCAACTCAGAGACCTTGAGTAAACCCAAAACTTCTCTAATGCAGTTAATGTCCTTAAAAAGTAAATGTATCTTTCTACCTATAGTTAGAGATTAGATTTAATTAAAATTGCTGGAGAGATCACCTCCTGACTTATATTCCATTGTGGCATAGCTGAATGGGATCAAATATTTCCCATCGTCTAGACCAGACCAGTGGTTCTCAACCTTCCTAATGCCTCATAATGCCACGACCCTTTAATACAGTTCCTCGTGTTATGGTGACCCCCAACCATAAAATTATTTTCATTGCTACTTTATAACTGTAACTTTTCTACTGTTATGAATTGTAATGTAAATATCTGATATGCAGGATGTATTTTCATTGTTACAAAGGGGTTGTGACACACAGGTTGAGAACTGCTGGTCTAGATCTTTCTATTAGAAGAAAGCCCTATGGAATGGCCAAAAGGGCCAGAAAAAAAGAGTTAGCACAAAGGATCTAATAAACAAGGCACTGATAAAGATAACAGTTGCTTATTTGTGAATTTGGCTAGGAAAGCCTTGCCCATGAAGTTTAAAAACTAAAATGCAAAACCAAACAAAACTCGGCTCAGCACCTGTAGCTCAGTGGCTAGAGCGCCAGCCACATACACTGGGGCTGGCAGGTTCGAACCCAGCCCGGGCCTGCCAAACAACAATGACAACTACACCAAAAAAATAGCCAGGCATTGTGGCAGGCGCCTGTAGTCCTAGCTACTTGGGAGGCGGAGGCAAGAGAATCGCTTAAGCCCAAGAGTTTGAGGTTGCTGTGAGCTATGATGACATGGCACTCTACCCAGGGTGACAGCTTGAGACTCTGTCTTAAGAACAAAACAAACAAACAAAAAAACCTCTAAACACCAAAACAACCAACTCAACAAACAAACAAACATCTGCTTCTGGAAAACGAGAGGAATTTTAAACACACGAGAACGTGACAATGGATGACAATGTTGATACTCTTCCATGTTTCTGTGGGGGTACCATTTAGAGGCATCACTGCAGTCACTGTCCTTGCACTTCTCGCTGCTTCTTTTATGCCTTTGCTACTAGAAGTTGTTCAGGGAGCAGGAATTTGACAAATACTGAAATAGAATGGAACATAAGGGCAGCAAAAGGGCCATTTCTTAGCAACAACCTGTGGAAAGTGTGCACAGTTTACAGAAAAGCGGGGAGATGATGATGGCCAAAAAGTAAAAGGCTCAATTGCGGGGGCTTTGGGGGGAGATTGCTTCGTCTTTCAGGCGAGCTAGTCCAACACAAAATCAATACCTCTGAGAACAGCAGCTGAACCACTTAGGTGAGCTCAGCCTTTCATGCTGACCAAGAGAAGTTAAGCAAGAAGGGATGAGAACCTGGCTGTCCTGGTGCTTGTGGTCTTCTGGGGAAACTGTCAACAGGCCACTTAACAGGACTAAGATCTGTAGAACAGCCCCTTTTATACAGGGTCTCCTAGCACAGACACCTAAAACAGACACCAATCAAGCTTTATATACCTCACTGCCCCCCTTCCTCAAACAATAATGGTATTGGAGATTTCCTTCTGGGTGTCCACCCCTCCCCCACACATCTGCGTCTATCACCCATCTTCTACCTCTGATACACATCTGCTCCTAAGACTAATCCCCAGGCAGGAAATAAAAATTGACTTACAAACTTATGTAGGGGAGAGTCTCTAGCACCTCTGACCATCTACCATCATTCCAGCTGCAGCCTCAAAACAAACCTCTATTTTATACAGCGCGAATGAATCAGCTGCCAGTAGAGGATGATCCTATATCTTAAAAAGAGCCCTCTTCCCCTGATAGCTGGATGTCACCATTCTGGGATTTATTCTGTACTTACTGGCTTCCTGATCAAATTAATCTCCTGCTCAAAAATATTTCAAACTTCCCCACTGCCAACAAAGTCAAGTACACGCTATTTAGTTTTACACTCTTTTTGCCCCAACCTCATTAATTGCAACTATATTCCACTGCTCTCTTCTGCAAACTTCCCTCCAATTAGCTTGTTAGTTTAATGACTTGGAAAAGTGATAACAGGAGGGGCATGACTGTCCTTGAAAGTCACTGCCTAAAGCCAAGTCTTTAATGTTTTTCCCTCCATGCCGCTGTTCACTTTACCTTTCTTGTACACGTAGTACCCCCTGCCCCTCACCTTAAATTGCTCCATCTGTTTAAATCCAATTCTTTAAAGCAATACCACATTTCTGGAGGGACTGCACAGGCAAATGGCATAGTGAAGGACTTGAATGATGCAGGGATGGTGATTCTCACCACATCCCCTCTTTGATTTGTGCAGAAGACAGATGAATCTTGGAGAATGACAGTGGAGCATCATAAGCTTGAACAGGTAGTGACTTTAATTGAAACTGCTATACCAGATGTGTGAATTTATTGCCTGAGTAAATTAACACATCCCCTGGCATCTGGGATACAGCTACAGAACTGGAAAATGCCTTTTTCTCCATCCCAGTCAAAAGGCTAACTAGCGGTAGTTTGTTTTGAGCAGGTAAGGCCAGCAACATACCTTCACTGTCCTACTTTAGGGGTATATTGATTCTCCAGCCCTATGTTATAATTTAGTTTGCGGGGAACTCGATTGCTCGTAGCTTCTGCAAAATGTCATACTGGTCCATTACAGTAATAAAGTGCTGGTTAGACCTAGAGAGCAAAGATAACAATTGCTCTAGACTTATTTTTGAGACATTTTTGTATCAGAGGTTGGGAAATAAATCTGACAAAATAGATCAGTATACAAAACAGGTAGAGAGGACTTCTACCTCAGTGCAATTTTTAGGGATTCAATGGCATGGGACATGTGAAGATACACCCTCTAAGGTGAAGGAAGTCCATGCTCTGGGCTGAGCAGGCCAAAACAGTTTACATGACGGAGTGGCCCAGATGTCGGTGGTCTTCACTGCTGGTACAGCACTTTCAGCCCCTCTGTACCTTCCCCTTCAGTTAGCTGACAAAGAAAAGTCTCAGACTAAATTTAAGATGGTTCTTCAAGATATGCAGGCACTCTCTGGAAGTGAGTAGCTTCAACACAACCCCCCTTTCTAGGACACCTCCAGAGAACAGTGAGAAAGGAAAATCCTCCTTGTAGGAGGATTGAGTAATATACAAAGTGATATACTTTGAGTAATATACAATTTTCTTGGCAGGAGTAATGGCCAGATGTAAAATGATACACAGATTCACGGGTCATGGCCAGTGGTTTGGCTGAATGGTCAGGACCTTAGAAGAGACATGAAGGGGAAATGGATAACAGAGATTTGACAAGGAAGAAGTATGCGGGTAGAGACCTGCTTGGGAGGAGCCAAAAATGTGAAGATATTTGTGACCCATGTGAATGCCCACAGGTAATCTCAGCAAGGGAGGAATTTAGTAAAGGAGAAAAGAGGATGACTTGTCCTGCGGGGTACTCAGCAGCCTATTTCCTCAGCCCTCCTTGTCACTGCCCAATGGACTCATGAAGAAAGTGGCCTTGGTGTCAGGGACAGAGGTTATACATGAGCAACAGGGACTTCCTCTCACTAAGGCTGATCAGGCTACAGTCACCACTGAGTGCCCAATTTACCTGCAGCAGACCAACATGAAATCCCCAATATGGCGCCATTCCCCAGGGTGATCAGCTAACTATTTGGCATCAGGTTGATGACACCAGATTGATTCCTTCATGAAAAGGCAGCGTTTTACTCTTATTAGAACAGACCCTTAGTCTGAGTGCAGATTTGCCTTCTCTGAACGTAATGCTTCTGCCAAAGCTACCATTCTTGGACTCACAGAATGTCTTACCTATGATCATGATATTCCACACAGCTTGCTTCTGATCAAGGAACTCACTTCACAGCAAAAGAAGTGAACACTGGGTCTGTACTCATGGAATTCCCTAGTCTTACCATATTTTCCACCATGCTGAAGCAGCTGCTTTAATAGGACATTAGGATAAACTTTTGAAGACTCAGTTACAGTACCAGCAAGGTACTAATACCTACAGGGGCTGGGACAAATTTCTCCAGGAAGCTATAAGCTCTGAATCAACATTAGATGGCCAAGATTAATATCTCTAGGAATCCAGGGGTGTAAATGGAAGTGGCACCATTCACTATTACCCCTATTGACCCACTAGCAAAATATTTGTTTCCTGTCCCCAGAACCTTATGTTCTGTTGTCCTAGATGTCTGAGTTCCATAGGAAGGAATACTTCCACTGGGAGACACACCAATATTTCCATGGAATTGGAAGATTAGACAAACACAGTAGTTACTGTGCTGGCTGGGCGATTGATCCTGGGTACAAGGAGAAATGGACTGCTGCTTCTCAATGGACATAAGGGCCAGCATGTTTGGAATGCTGCAGATCCTTCAGGGCATCCCTTATGACATGGTTCATTACAAAAGTTTTGAGATTCACAAAAATCAAGAAATGTAAAATCTGCATGAATGGAAACAAAGTCCTCCCTGCAATACCAGTAAGCTGAGCAAGTTGAAACTTACATGGGTGAATCAGAAAGAATGCTATTGACTATGTTTCTTGAAAATAAAATAATGGATCATAAAATAGTCTGTCTCAAAACTCCCATTGTGACCTATGTATTACCACAACCTATGATTAAGTCAATAGAAAAATTCAACTACATAATGCATGAAGGACTACTAATGGCCTAAACCAGTGGTTTTCAACCTTCCTAATGCTGCAGCCTTTTAATACAGTTCCTATAGGCCGTGACCCACAGGTTGAGAACCGCTGGCCTAGACCCTACAGAAATGGAAGTTTGGGTTACTCCACCAGGTGAAGAACCATTACCAGATGAGGTGCTTACTGAAGTTGTTACAGAACCACAAAATTTGATTGCCTGTTACACAGTAATAGACCAATACACTGAACAGTGGGAATTGCAACAAAGAAAGAGTTTAACAATCACTGGGTTGGTGAATGAGGAGACAGGAGGAACTCAAATCTATCTTCATGAGGGGGTTTGGACTGGTTTTGTTAAAGAAAATTTTGGCCGGTAGGGGGCTGAGGAGCTGGGTTCACTGGTTAAGTACTGAAGGTTGAAATTATAATAATGTAGGAATATGATATATAGCCCTTATTTCCTTGAGGTTCATTCCTTTTCTGCCTAATTTGTTTAAGTTTTGATGATAAAGTGGTGTTAAATTTTATCAAATGCCTTTTCTGTATTTATTGAGATCATCACATGATTTTATTCTTCCTTTTGTTAATTCAGTATACCACATTTATTGATTTGCCTATATTGAGCCATCTTTGAATCACAGGGATAAATCTCACTTGATCATGCTGTAGCATTATTTTCAATGTGCTGTTGAATTTGGTTTTGTTCATATTTTGTTGATGAGTTTTGCATTTATGTTCACAAGGAATATTGGTTTGTAATTTTCCTTTTATGTAGTGTCCTTTTTAGGATTTAGGATCAGGATAAAACTGACCTCACAAAATGAGTTTGGAAGTTTTCCCACCATTTCAATTTTTTTGAAAAGCTTGAGAAGTATTGGTATTAACACTTCTTTAGATGTTTGGTAGAATAACTACTTATTCTAGCTAAATGATTTTCAATTTTGTTTATCTTTTCAAAAACTTAGTCTTAGTTTTAGTGATTTTTTCCTATTTTTTTCTTGGTTCTATTTTATTTATGCTCTGATCTTTTTCTTCCTTCTATTAACTTTGCACCTACTTTGTTCTTTTTTTCATAGTTCCTTGAAATATAAAGTTAGGTTTGTTTCAGATCTTTCTTTTTTCTTAAAAAAAATAAAAAGCAGACACTTTTATGGTTTATGCTAAGATTTTTTTTTTTTTTTTTTTTTTGAGACAGAGCCTCAAGCTATTGGCCTGGGTAGAGTGCCATGGCATCACAGCTCAAAGCAACCTCCAACTCTTGGGCTTAAGTGATTCTCTTGCTTCAGTCTCCCAAGTAGCTGGGAGTACAGGCACCCACCACAACATCTGGCTATTTTTTGGTTGTAGTTGTCATTGTTGTTTGGCAGGCCCAGGCTGGATATGAACGAACCCGCCAGCTCTGGTGTATGTGGCTGATGCCTTAGCCACTTGAGCTATAGGCACCGAGCCAATGCTAAGAAATCTTTTGATACTTTTTCGGAATTTCCTTATAAATAATGAAGCTTTTTTCTTTTGCTATATTCAAAATGTTCTGTGTCTTTGATTTTTGACAGTTTAATTACAATATGTCTTAGGTTGAACTTGAGTGGAGATCTTTGGGTTTCATGTATTCATATCCTTTCCCAGATTTGGAAAGTTTTCAGCCATTATTTCTTGAAAGAACTTTTCTGCTCCTTTCTCTCTCTCTCTTCTTCTGAAATCATAATTCATATATTCAGTCTACTAATAATACCCCACAAAAAGGGCTACTTCATTCTTTCTCATCCTTTTTCTTTTCTTCCTCTGACTAAATAATTTCAAATGATCTGTCTTTAAATGCACTGATTCTTTTTTCTGCTTGATCAAGCCTGCTGTTGGTGCTCCTCTCTACTGCATTTTTTGTTAAGTCATTGTATTATTTAGCCTACACAATTTCCATTTGGCTCTTTTTCATGTTTTCTATGTCATTGTTGTTCTTGTATTATTCATGATTTTGTTAACTTGCTTATGTGTGTTCCCTTGTACATTGCTGAATTCTTTTGAAGAATTATTTTGAATTTTTTGTCAGACAATTCATGGATCTCCATTTCTTTCTGGTTGATTATTGGAATTTTATTATGTTCCTTTGGTGATGTCATGTTTCTCTGATTCATCATGATAGTTGCACTTTTGAAGAAGCAGTCACCTCTTCCAGACTTTATGGGCTGACCTTGGTAGGAAAATAACTTCACCCGTAGGTGACTGCCCCACTGGAGTGTGCTGTGGCATGGGGCAGAAGGTGTAGGGGTCTATAACAGCTCTAGTTTTGCAGGTGTGTAGTATTTCATTAATCAGTTATTCTGCTAAAATTATTCTTTTGTGTACTTTTACATATTTTGTTAAACTTATCAATTGTAGCTTTTTCAAAAATAACTTTCTATTTTAGAATAGCTTTAGATTTATAAAAATGTTGAAAAAGACATAGCCCATCTTCTTATTATGCTCTCCTTACCACAACCTCTCCCCACCCTTGATTCTACTCAATAATCACTAAGATCACAGATCCTCAAGGATTCCTTAGACTACATTATGAATGCTACTGCTGAAATTCAACATCCTTCAGATTACTAATGAAAATAAAGACTTGCTTATGGATAAAGAGGTAGTCAATGGCAGTAAATAGACAAAACCCAATAAATTCTTAATACCAGCTGAATAATCATTTCAGTAAATAACAAAATGAAAATTCCCAAGTCACCATAATCATCTACTAAAACTAAAATTTAACTGAAAAGAACTCAACATTTCTACTTAATTCTATCCAACAAATCTTCTTACTCGATAGACCCATTGTAATAATTATTACTATTTAAGTCAAAGGCACTCTATGCACTTAGTTTCGTAACTCTTGGAGGAGGAGTACTGACTTTAACAGATTCAATTAAAAATTTGCAAAAGTTAACCATTGTTGAGACAATAGAATGGGAGGAAAGAGAGCAAAGGTATTAAATACAGTGTGGAAAAACAATCTATGTACATGTATCATTTTAATCCTAAATTTCAAATTCTGCTACCACAATTTTAGCATTTAGGCTTCCAATATGTCATATGATACAAAACAAGAGAAAACAAAACAGTACATGTAAAATAAATCAAAACTGGTAAGGAGCGTTCCCATTTCATTTCAGAATACTACAAAAACTTTGCTAAGATTAATTATCATTTGATCAAGGAAGGATTGAACTTAGGATAATGGTCCAAGAAAAAAGGAAATTATTTTATTTAGAAAAAAGGAAAGATTTATTTAAAAATAAGTGAATTTAGTTACATACAAGATTAATATGTCATCAGCAATACCATTGATTTTAGTCTAAACAGCCTCAAGTCCTCTGTGGAAGAAAGCAGGAATATACAGCACTCAATCAATCACTTACTATAATAAAATTTCAACTGTGTCATTTATGCTATTATTTCTGAAATGTTATTTTCCATTTTCCCCTCAGTGTTATAGTGTTTCTAAATGTTTATCAAAGTTAAATTCACCATCAGTTCCTCCCTCAACTTACCCCCTTGTTTATTTCTTACTCCCTGTCAATGGCACCATCATTTTCTGCATTACAAAAGCTAAATTTTTTTTGAGTCACTGTTGACTCATTCTCCCTATCTTTTGATTCTAGTCACCATGAAATCCTATATAATTGTTTTGCAAAATATCTCTGGATTTAATCCATTTTCCTATAGTTTCATAACCTCACCACTTTGTCCTCAAGTAGCCTGAATGCTGCTTGTAAACTTGACTCTTTGTGCTAAGTCAATTCAGAGAAATAGCACTCTAACAAAAAAATAACACTGATGACAATTCAAGTCTTTACTCAGTCTTCCAAACATGTCACAGTTTAGGAAGTTCAGAGCTAGGGTCTGAAGCCAGATTGTCTGAGTTAAAAATCAGCTCTGACAATTCCTAGTAGTGCCTCAGTTACCTCACTTACAAAATAGGAATAATGATGGTACCCAAACATCATAGAATTAGTGTGAGAATAAAATGATTTAATCCATACAAGTAAATGTAATGGCATTTCCAACAATGGTGGGTACATAAAAAGCTATTAATATTTTATTACTGTTTTTATTGTTGTTAAAAAATTCTTATAGTCTCTGTTACTATGTAAGGGGATAGCAGTTGTTTTCCCTAAATTATATCTCATCCCCATTCTCTAATCCCCATTCGAATCCTCCCTTAAAGCCAGCTCACACTGCCTTTAATGCCTATGGCAATTTTTCCAAATTGCTGGACATTTTTCTTGTTTTTTTCCCAAGATGAAGCCCATCTCTGATTCTTTCAGATTTTTTTAACTTTCTACAAAGGAGAGGACAATAAGAGCATTCTACTAGGCACAGGGGATAAAGGATGCATCCATAAGAGAGAATTTTTAAAACAACAATCTAACTGATAAAAAGTCAGTTTGATTATTATCTTTATCATGTACTAGCAATTATTAAAAATATCAGTGCTAGCTAGATGCAGTGGGGTATGCAGATAGTTCCAGCTACTTGGGAGGCTGAAGTGGGGTGGGGGTGGGGAGAATCATTTGAGCCCAGGAGTTCGATTGAAGATAGCCTGGACAGCATAGCAAGACCCAGTGTCTAAAAGGAGGGGGAAAAATTGCTAGGAATAAACTCCTTTTCTCCCTGTTCCTTCCAAATATTTTATTGACCTAGTTCTTGTGGTTCTTGTTGAGTTTTTAAACATATACATGTATGCTTGTGTGTATATATGTAGTAGCTTTATATTATTTCATTTTTATTACTGATTCTTTAGTTAACATTAGATTCCACCTGAAAACTCCCAGTTACACAGTTGGCCCTGACACATGTGGACTAAAATACCCACATCTTTTTGAGAATAAGTTCATGAGAGCTTAGAGTCATTTCAGTAACTTCAGATGCAATTTCTATCTCCAACTCCTGTGGGCATTATATATTCCTGCCTTTAAATGGTAGTTTTGAAATAAACAGTGATAGCATAGAAACCGTAAAGACAAAGAAAACGAACATAAATTACTTCAATTTTGACATTCTATACAACCAGCTGAAACTTAAAACAGTGAAACCGAGAGTGAAATGCAATGTATATTTTACTGAATTTGGATAACACAGAACTTTTTTCTTTATTAAATTGTTAATTGTTTCAAGTCCAAAGAATGGTGATAAGTGATTCATACTTATTTTTGCATGATTAGTACTGAAAATAATTCTGTCATAGCAGGGGCTGTTAAAAATGACTTGGCTCTGGGGGGTCTAATAATCTCATGGTGGCTTTTCCCCAGGATTCCTGATCTACATGACACACACATAAAGGACACTAGTTTGGAGCGTCTTTCTAACCCTTGTGAGGGTTAGCTAGGAGGCCAATGCAATAATCCACAAAAGTGGACAAGTGTTATTAATGCAAATGGGTTTTCTTTGTACTTCACAAGTTATCTGAAATTGTATCTACATGAAGACAGCCAGATATAACAAAAGCTATCTTCACATAACATCTAGAAACTATTGATAAAGCTCTAGTGTGGGATAGTATTTAAGTAGTTCCAAGGAACAGAATTATGAGTGAAGAAATAGACCAAAATACACTTGTGAATTTATATTAGGATAAAGATGACTTTCTTAATTACTGGGAAAGATGTGTCGTTAACAAATGGTAATGGTGAGAAATGCTTTGTCTCATTAAAAAAATCAATCTGACTACAATATATCATACTAATTTATGTGAATAAAACTCCAAAGCTTAAAAACTTGAACCAGAATGCTAATAGAAAAAAAAAAAAAAAAATGGGGAGGTATTTTTAGAACCTTTAAGAGGAGGATGTGTTTCTAAACATAAAACTCAGAAAGTGTAGCAGAAAAGATAAGCCAATTTCAAGAGACATAAACATTAAACTTTACTAACATTAAAATGTTTCATAAACAAAGTTAAATAATATGCCACAATTTGTGAGAAAATGTCTATAATAACTTTGGGAATGTTCCTCAGTTATCAATAGAATTCGCCAGGAAAGCCATCTATCTGTTCATAGCCTTTTCCCCCCTGTTTCTGGAAAGTTTCAGATTACTGACTCAAGCTCTTTGCTCGTTATATTAATGTTCACACTTTCTATTTCTTATGATTTAGTCTTGATTGTGTGTTTAGGAATATTCATTTAATTTAGGCTATCCATGTACAACAATTTTAAACTTCATGGTATTGAAACACAAAATGAATTAATCATGAAATAGTAATTTTTTTTAATAGAAGGATGAAGTTAAATTGTTTGGTAATATCTATCCTGGCAGGAAACTAAGAAAATAAGAAGTATATTTTGGGTTTGTTAGGGGTGTTATTACAGCAACTGACAAACATATTGTCCCAAGAAAATAAAATGCTCATAATCATTAGAGTTAACATCTATTTAAAAAATGTACTAAGAGACATATTTGTCACTATATATATAAGAATGCAAGTTGCAGCGTGGTTTACAAAAGGTTAAAATTAGAAATAACATTATTGAGGAAAAAGCTGAGATTCTGCATTGTTTTAAGATTGCCTTGAATTTATAGGTCACATTGGGCATAAAAATTCTCCCCAAATTGCTATTTTTATGCTATTCTCTCTTCACATTTATTTGTCTATTCATTAATTTATTCATCTTTCATTCCCCCCCCCCCCCCCTTTAGTGAGCACCTTCTCTGGGCCAAGTACACACATACTATAATAAGTATAGAATAGTAAATAAAGCGAAGTGGCTGTCCTCAGGGAGAGAAGCTGTATGTATCATTTGGCTCTTTATTTATTTAGGTCTTCAGACATAATGTTACCATTTGCCTGAGCTCAGGAGTTGGAGACTAACCTGAGCCAGAGGGAGACACAGTGTCTAACATAGCTGGGTGTTGTATCTATAGACCCAGCTCCTTGGGAGGCTGAGGCAAGAGGATCACTTGAGCCCAAGAGTTTGAGATTGCTGTGAGCTATGATGCTGCAGCACTCTACCCCCAGGGAGACAGAGTGAGACTGTCTCTGAAAGAAAAAAAAAAAAAAAGTTACCATTTCTCTTCTATTTGCTCCTTAGTTTTTCTCATTACACTTTCTTTCCTTTGTGCTGGTTTAGAAGGGCTATCTTTTTGAGTAATGACCCTCGGCATTTCAGCCTTCATATTTACTGAAGACTGGATTTCTTCAGTATTTCTTCTCATACAACACAGGGCTCTTGGAATGTTACTACTTCAACCACACCTCTCCCAGTTTACATTCAGCAATTGTCCTGTATTTTATCTCTATCTTGTTTTAATTATTTTTAACCCCCTCCCATTAGATTATTATTATCTTCTCATTCCAGTGCTTTTTTATATTTATCCACATATACGCATTTTCAGTTTTCTTCTCGAAATACATCCCGTTTAAATTCTTTGGGGTGTATGTCAGTGAGAGACTCTGTTTTTATCTTAAAATATTCGCATTTCCACCTTTTCCTTGAAAGGAATTTTATAGAGAATGCAATTCTTGATTAACAATGTTTGTGCGTGTTTTGTTTTGTTTTGTCTGGCAGCACTTTTGAAGATATATTTTTATTTACTGAAATTTGCCATCCAGTGTTATTTTAGAGAAAGCTATCAGTCTAATTTTTGTGGGGTTTTTGCAGCTGACGCTCTGATTCACGATTTTCTTTCCCTTTTGTGTTCAACAGTTTCATTAATAATGATTCTTTTTGAGTCTGTGCATTGATTTTTTTTTTCCCCTCAATTCTGAAACACTTACGCAGACAAAAATTATTGGGCTGAGTCTATAGCTTTGCATTATGTAGCTATTATATATTCTTTCTCCTCATTTCCACCTTTGCTTTTTTCCTATGCATTATGGACAAAGTTTCCAAGTTTGTACATTGTCTCATCATTTTAAATTTCTGTTTAAATGTTGTTTTACATGTTAAATTTAAATGTCTGCTTTTTACTACATATTGTGTCAATTTTAACTTTACCCTTATGTTTTTAGTTTTCTTATATTTATTTTTTTAAACTTCAGACTTCTCCCTTTTTTAAAATTTCCATCTTGGTCTCAGCCAGTTTGGCTTCTAGTGTTTTATTCATATTTATTCAAGTACAGAAATGCTTTTTCTCTGTGTCTGCTTCAAAATGCTCCCTCTCTGCGTCAATGCAGATTCTGTTGGTGGTGTGGATTTGCTGAGAATTTGCCTATAGGAGGACGACAGACAGTGAGGGCAGTGGCCTAAGTACCTCTCTGTGTACATTTCAGTGTTGACTAGTTGCTGCTATTTTTAGATAGAGATCTGATGTAGGTTTTGTGATTAGCACTTGCTACACTTTACTGAGGAGATTCTGCTTTGCTCATAATATTCTAACCCTGTGACAGGGTAAGATATGGTCTCTATGTTTTTCTTGGGGGGGGGGGGGGCATGGACTCCGGAATCCTTTCCCTGTAAGTGGCTTCACAGCCCAGGCTCTTGTCTCTGCACCTGCCAGCAGCACTGTTTCTTTGTGGCTCTCATGCATTTCAGAGCACACTGTACTTCCACTGAGAAGTCAACAAAAAGTTGATTGGGTTCTAGCAAGGACAAAGGCACAGCCCAGAAAACACCTGGTTGAAAAACAATCCCTGGGCAGATGAAGATCACTACACCAACTGTGGCTCTGTATCCTTTCATTGCCGTGTTGGTGCTAAGAGGGAGTTAGTACAGTAGTTACAGCGCCAGCCACGTACACCAAAGGTGGCGGGTTCGAACCTGACCTAGGGCAGCTAAACAACTGCAACAAAAAAAATAAAAAATAAAAATAGCTGGGCATTTTGGCAGGCACCTGTAGTCTCAATTACTTGGGAGGCTGAGGCAAGAGAATCGCTTAAGCCCAAGAGTTGGAAGTTGCTGTGAGCTGTGACAATACAGCACTCTATTGAGGGCAACATAGTGAGATTGTCTCAAAAGAAAAAAAAAAAAAGAAAAGAATTCTTACCTTCAGCCAGGCACAGTGGCTCATGCCTGTAATCCTGACACTCTGAGAGGCTGGAGCTGGGGGGTGGGAGTGGATCGCTTAAGCTCAGGAGTTCAAGACCAGCCTGAGCAAATGCAAGACCCTGTCTCTACTAAAAATGGGAAAAAATTAGCGCGCTGTGGTGGGCGCCTGCAGTTCCAGCTACTGAGGAACTGAGGCGGTAGGCTTGCGGTAGGGAGCCCAGGAGTTTGAGGTTGCTGTGAGCTTGGCTGATGCCCTGGCATTCTACCCAGGATGACAGAGTGAGAGACTCTATCTCCAAAAACAAAAACAAAAAAAAAGAAAGAAAAATAATTTTTACCTTCTTTAATGCTGTATGTCACATTCTGCTTCCGCACAGAGAATACTTGATTTTGCGGAGTGCATTTCCCTTTTATCCTCCACAATTTGCATTTAATGGGAAAGTCTCCATCTCTGTAATTTTTAGTTTCAAATGGCATGATTGGGTTTTGTGGGTCTTTAGCTACCTGTATAGTGCTTTTCACAGGAAATGGGGACAAATCTTTGCTAGTATTCTTCACTGATAGCCTGGACTGTCTGGATTTGCATATTTCCCTGTTAGCTTCCTCTTTTATTTTAAGGTCATGTGTACCACTGATGTAACATAGACTACATCTGAGATTGTTGATTTTCTTTATTTTGTAAAATTGATCTATTCAGATGGAGAAAAAGTTGTACTGATTTCTAGTTCTATTCTCCTCTAGAAGAATCTGGTTATTTTCAACTGTATCTGCTGGACTCTAGGAGAGTTATTTAATCGGTTGGCCAGCAGCACGTGAATGGATTGCCTCCATCTCTCCTTTGTGGGATTAGCGACACATCACCCACCCTGTGATTTTCTCAGTAATCTCAGTTGCTTTTCATCCTTTTTCTGATTTCATATAAATATTAAAACAAAATATTTCTCAACTTTTTATTGAAACATTTAAAAGCCTACAAAAAAGCTGAAAGTGTATGATAGCAAACACCCCTATATTCCTAACCTGGATTCACCAGTTATTAACATTTTCTTATAATTTGTCCCTGCTCTATGTGCCTATGTGTAACTGTCACTTTCTTTTTGTTGAACCATTTGAAAAAAATTGCATAAGGTTGCAGACTTCAGAACACTTTACTTTTAAAAGTTTTAGAATGTACTTCCCAAGAAGAAGCTCATAATGGTATTATAATACCATTATAATAATGAAAAATTTAGTCATATTGATTTAATAATATTGTCTGATGACATTATTTGATATACAATATCTAGCCAAATGTATCCAATTGTCCCAATAATATACTTTATAGCTATTTTTTTCAATCTAGGACCTAATCACGATCACGTATTATAGTTAGTAGTCTTTAATATTTTGTCTCTTTTAATCTAGAAGAGTTACACTATTACATTTCAAAGCCAGACACCAGTACTGCTATAGATGGGATTATGTAGTTTATCTAAAACTTAAATTTCTCTGACTTGTAAGATTAAGGAAATGATTTATCTTTGAATCGCTTACATTCCAATAAAAAAAAATTGTACATTTGTAAAGATGCAAAGCATCTCCTAATGGCTAATATCATGTCTTATTTTATTCTATTAACATAAATTGAAAAAATTACACTTATCATAAACATTTATGGCTTACACATGATTGTTTCAATTAGAAACACTGTAATGTATAAGGCTCATTTTACCCATCACTAAGCCACATAAACATAAGGTCTTTTACCACCAACCATTCCCTCCTTTCATCCTTTTGTTTTATGATTTCTTCTCCTTATTCCCACCAATTGTATCACTTCTCTCTTCGTCATTTTCAGTATCTGTTACTTCTGCACCCCCTTTTCTCTCTTCCTCATCTCCCCCTCCCGCAATACCATTTTCCATAGCAGCAGCGAGTAACCTATCTGAGCATTTTGTGGTATGGAACAAACATCTAAAAGTTTAGTTAAAAGAATTAGGATTAATTTTTGTTTCTACGAAACCTTGAGCGACTCAGAACATTAACCTTGATTAGCCTCAGTTTTAAAAGGAATCAAATGGGATATAAGCCCCCTTGGAAAGTGAACACCATCTGAGGCACAGAGAAGTCAATTCGCTTGCCCAAGGCCACACAGCTGCTAAATAGTGAAGCTGGGATATAAGGCAATTGAAATCAAAGTCCTTGATCCCAATCACTCTAATTTATTGCCTATCCAAGCTAGATAGATACTTAAGGGCATGTGAGTTTGTGACCTCTATTTTATCTCTCAAGATGCTCCCTGTAGTCATTGATTTCCTGTCTGGTGGACATGATTCCAATAGCTTTCCTTGGGACTCTCTTTCCCCTTCTCAGATAGGATTTGGCTCCGGGCTCTCCCCGGCCTGCTCCTGGGACCTGCCTCTCCTGTTGTCCTCTCCAGTGTGTAGGGCCACTGTGGTTCTAGGTTGTGGTCCTTCAGTCCCACTCAGGTCAGCTTCTATTGGGAGCCAGTGGGAAGGAGGCTTCTTGTCATGGAGGTTGGAGATGTTGGAGAAAAATAGCCCCTCCCTGTGTCGGAATGCAGATCTGCTCTGCTAAGATGAACCAGTTTCTCTGTCTTGGATTCCATTTCCAAAAGGCCCCCTCAGTTATCTCTGACTTATTACTTATCAGACCCCGAAAGAAGTGAGGGTGAGATAGAAAGCCATGTGGGATTCTGGAAATCACTGGATTGGGTGAGCCCCTGCCCCGCTCTATGCCTGAGATAGCTCATCCTTGGAACAGGATCCTAACATCCACCTTTCTCTTCTAAGTGCAGTATCCTCCCCACACCTGCTCTGCCCCCATCCATAGCTTCACTTTCAGAATTTAGTTACCTACAGTCAACCACAGTCTGAGACTATTCAATGGAAAATTCCACAAATAATTCGCAAATTTTAAAATCCATGCTGTTCCGAGGAGCAAGATGAAATCTTGCGTTGCCTGCTCCATTCTGCCTGAAATGGGAAGCATCCCTTTGCCTGGGAGTCCACACTGTGGACACTCACTGCGGTTGGTCACCTGGTACAGTCCACTTAGGAGCCATCTTGGTTGTCAGATGGACAAAATACAGTATATATGGTCTGCTGCTATTCATGGTTTTAGGCATCTACTGGGGATCTTGGAAGTTATCCCCCGTGGATAAGGGGAGAATACCTTATTAGAGAAAATAAATCATATGGAATACTGAGGAGATGAACTGGTAAAAACATTTTTAAAAATCCCAAGCACCTAGTTTACAATAATCTATTATACAGAGGGTGCAAAAAATGTATACACATTTTGAGCAATGTTATCTATGTATTACTTTTGAAGTTGAATTCAAGGTACCATTATGGGTCAAGTTTGCCTACACATGATGCCCACATCCATTTTACCTGCAATTCAAAAACTTTTGGGGAATGATGAATGATCAATTTTATTTCCAACAAGATTTCTTAAAATATGGATACATATTTTTGACACCCACGGTACATTGCAAAATAGCTAGAAGAGAACAATTCTAATGTTTCTAGCATCGAGAAAAGATAGATGTTTAAGGAGATGGATATCCCAAGTGCACTGATCTGATCTTTACAAATTATGTCGATGTATTGAGTTATCATTTGTCCCTCAAACCTATGTATATCTACAATGAATCAATTTTAAAAAGTGCTTTTTTACAAAATCAAGTGTCAACCTTTCACATTTACCTTTAAAAGGAATCTTATGTGAATTGAAGCAATTTTTTCTGAGACTCTGACAATATTTCTGTGTCTTTATTAGTATTTTTGGGACTATCATATACATTTATTTCACTGAGACCTGATATATAGCCAGGACTATCAGCAGTAATTCTGATGTGGATATTATACTTTGGTTGTGTTTTGCTGTGTTGTTTTATGTTGCTTTGCAGGGGAAGTAGTAGCTGACTGCTCGAGGATACATTATCATGATTTTGTTTAAATCTGATTGTATAGTTTCTCAGAAAATTGCATGAGACAAACAGCAACAACATGACCTAGGGGAGTGAATATATTTTTCATAAATTTGCCAGAAATAGACATCACAGGTTTCAATTACCAAGACATTGAGGCTTCTATTTTGGCCTTGGAAGTCATTACAAATATGAATCACCTGAACAAGTTGAAAAACAAAAAGTCAGAATTTACCTTAAGCCAGAGTCTCTCAATCTCAACGCCACTGACATTTGGGGTTGCGTAAGTCTTTGTTGGGGAAGATAGTCCTGTGTATTGTAGGGTGTTCAGTGTCATCCTGATCTCTACCCCCTAGATGCTAGTGACACCCTCCCAATTGTGACAGCCAAAAACGTGTCTAGATAATGCCAGATGTTCCTCAGGAGTGGGGGTGGCGCAAAGTCACCCTCATTGAAAATCAGAGCCTTAAACTCACACTATGTTTAATTTACCTGGAGCAGGTTATCAATGAATTGAAAAACAATCCCCCTCCCACATAGGAAAAAAATGATAAAAAGAAGAAAGAAGCTTGAGATGATCCATGTCCATTGATTTTGCATTCAGGGTATTCTTTAGATCAAGATATTTTCCTAAAAGTAAAAAGAATCCACCCAGTGTTCTCACAAATGCACTTTTCCTGCCGTGTTGTCTGATGGATCATTCCCAGACAAAGCAAAGAGCTCCTGATGGCTGCAATTTATTTCAGAATCCAATACACCAATTTCCTCCTCACATCTCAAGCTATTGTTCTTCTTTCAGGATCACGTGACAACATTTACCTCCTACCACTTCACAGAGACTATTTCTCCCAGACACTACATAAAGTTAAGGACTTGGTATTATGCAATTAAATGGTCCTTTTAAAGACTTGACAAAGCTCCACGGATTCATTTAAATAGTGACTCATTGAATTATCCTTCTCAGGAAGCAAAATCCACTTTCCATTCCCTCGTTTATGAGATTTAAGATCTTAGGAGTCTGTTCAAACACAACACATCTTCAAACTAGGACGGTGTGAAGTTCAGGGGGTTACAAAGTTTCTAGAACTTGTAAAAGATCTTTGGTGGTGAAAAATTTATTTTGTTTTACATGATGATTTCTTATATTTCCTGTTTGTTTTTTTAATCCCAATAACTCTTAGAACCATGCACCAAACTGCCACCTCTATTTAAATGAAGGAAGAAATAGATTTGCTTTCCCAAGATGGTGGCTGGGGAGTACTAGGGTGAATGGTCTAATTCCCTTCTGTCTCTCTTCCCATCCCAGCCTTCGATGTCTGTTAGTAGACCAAGAAATGGCAAGTTTGGGGGGTTATTTGATCAGAGAGGTAAAATGCCAATGAAGGCTGTGCTCAGCTCTGCTGGGGAAGGGAAGGAAGAGAAAACATAGAGAAACGTGAGCAGGGAGGGGTTTGGAAACAGCTCCTGTGACTCTCCTCCTATCCCAGGACTCCAGTCCTGCACTTAGATGGCAAAAGGATGAGGTCATCTTGAAAGAGATCTGAAAGGGATCCTAACTCTGCACACAGTCGTCTTTCTGGGTCTGGCTCAAATGCCCCGTTTTCAGTAACTTCCCAGTTAATCCACCACTGTCCATGGCCTTTCTAAGGGAGCCTCTCTTAGGGCTCATATCCCCCCGCACCTTCGTTGCAGTGACTCACGTTCAACCTTAGATTTGGTACTGGGCTGTGAGGTCCTCAGAGCAGGCTCTCTGTGGAGGGTTTGCCTGCAGGTATCCAGCTCTGAGCTGTAACATGTGTCTTCACAAAAGGGAGAAGGGGAGACCTGTGTTTGAAGTCCACTCAACATGACTCCACTCCAGACCGTCCCCCAGGTCCAAGACCTCTTACCCCAGCCCTAAACTGAAAAACTATGCACAGCAGTGATAAATGCCCTCACACACCATGAACTCATCAGCCAAGGTGATTCGAGCAACTCGTATAATTATACTCGTAAATGCAGGCAATCTGAGTTGCCTGATAGGTTTCTTCCTCCATCTTCTTCCTTTCCCTCTTCCTTCCCATTTTTCTTCTTTCCTTCCTTCCGTCACAAAATTTTATCTATCAATCCATCTATCTATCTATCTATCAAACTGTCTATCTATCTATCTATTTTTATAGACTAGGGTGTACAAGTGCAGTTTTATTACACGAACATAGTGTATAGCAGTGACCTCTGGGCTTTTAAGTGTGCCCATCTCCCAGACAGTGTCCCTTGCACCCAATCAGTACTTTTTCTCATCCCTCATCCCACTCTCACACTCCCACTTTTTGGAGTCTCCAGTGTTCATAATTCCATTCTGTATGGCCATGTGACTTCAGTGTTTAGTGAGGACATTAATAGGTGAGGACATTTGGTATTTGACTTTCTGCTTCTGAGTGATTTCCTTTAGGATAATGACTTTCGGTTCCACGATGTTGCTCAAAAGACATTTTATACTGTTTTATGGCTTAGTATTCCACAATGTGTGTGTGTGTGATATTTTTTCTATCCAATCATCTGTTGATGGACATTTTGGTTGATTTTTGCCTTTGCTGTTGTAAACAGTGCTGTGATAAACACATGACTGCAGGTGTCTTTTTTAATATGATGATTTGTTTTCCTTTGGGGTAGGCATCCAGTCCGTTGCTAAATATTTCAGTCTTTACTCTGTGGCATTAGGATTCAGTGAATAAGATCAAATCTTTATTGTCCTTGAGCTCACTTCTTAGTGTAAATCTCAGCCTTATCCTGATGCTCTCCAAAGCGATTTGGCCACTTTCTTCACTCTAGGTGGGGTGGTTGGGGGGCCTGACAGGTGAGGAGCAGAGCCAGCCATCACACCTTCCTGGGGTGCCCAGTGCCCTGGGTCCCTCCCAACATCACACTCATACCTTCTTCTCAGACCAGTATCCCTCCTTCCCTATCACATCAGGGATCAGAGGACAAGGAAACCACCTGTCACAGAAAGATAGAGCCCCCTGGACTAACTGACTTCATTTTACAAAGTGATTTCTTGTATTTCCTCTTTTTGTTATTCCAGAACCTCTAAGAAATGACGCACCAAGTTGCCACCCCTGTTTGGAGAAGCTTCCTGTCAATCTGATGAGCAACCAAGACACAGAAGGCTTCAGGTCACAAAGAAACCATAGACTCAATCTCACACAATCGTGGCTGATTTGTCACCTGATGTATCCCTTTACTGATATTATGAAAAACTATTACTTTAAGAAAAGAAGCCCAGGAAAGCCAGTTAGATCCATCAGAGAAACAAGGGCTTGTAGATTCCTGCAGGTTGGGTGACATTGAGAGAGTTTTGTACAAAGGTATTTCCTAACATGAATTTTAGTCTATCAATAGAAATGTTAATTATTGCACATATAATGTCTTACCTTGGAGACATTCCACAGGGAGTAAAATTAGTTCTATTTTTGTGAGTGGAAGAAACAATGGTCATTTTGAAATTGGCATCTTGGCAACCTGAGCAATATAGGCAGAATGATCACATGTCATTAGAAGGAAAGACAATGAGTTCCTGCAAAGGCACCTTTGATTTTCTGTTTGAGAAACACATTCTCCCAATAAGTGGGTATTTTCTGAGACATTCAGGAATCTATTTCAACAGGACACATTGTTTCCTCTCTGTGGCAGCACATCCTTTATGTTAAGTGATAAGGCTCTGGTGAAAGAATTGATTTTCCGTGCCCCATCCGAAATAAATTTATTAAGCATATGTAAGAATGCACGGACGTCACTCATCAGATTTTCTTAATGTGTTTCCAGGCTATTGTCCCTCCTTCCTTTCTGGGGGAATTCTTTGGTTTCTATTTGTGTATGTTTTTGCTTTAGGCCCCAGAAGAGCGTTACTGAGGTCATCACATCAGGAGAAGCTTACTCCAGTGATCAAATAAAGTCACTGTGGTTCAAATGTGCTGTTTATGCCATCAAAACAGTAGTTAACCCTTCCACCAGCCTTACCTACTGCCTGGGGCCCTGGGGGGGAAGTGGGGATCAGGTGGGGGCCACCGGGCCTCAGGAGTCACCTTCCTCAACTCATAACCAGATGAGGAGTGACATCAGGCCACATCCTCAACTGGGTAGACTACATGAAATGTTTCATAAATCTGGGGTCAACATGACCATAATTTATCCTTAATTTAAGTGATGTTAAATAAAGCATCTGTTGGAATTTATCTCCAATGCCATAGGATCTCTTGTATTAGAGTATTTACAAGTAAGAATAATAGCTCTTTGGGATCAAGCTGGAGCCAGAGGTCCAAACCACTTACTCTACACCCTCAAAGGCACTTTTCCAATTCTCCTTTCCTCTTGTGCCAGAAGTTCTTTTGAGGATGATTGGACTCATTCATGCTCCGACAGGCAAACTCCTGGTGCCAAGTGTCGGACTCTAAGGATGTTTCTTTGTTCCAAGGGAGCTGCACCCTGGGTGAAATCAAAGACTACATTCCTTTGGGAAACCCAGCCCTTGGTCATCTGTAATAACCAGGAAACCTCACATGTGCACGGACTTGTATTTACCTTCTGTGCTTGAGAGAATGGTGGTGAGATAGTGTGGTGTGGGTACCGGGAAGGCACCAGAGCCAGTCAGCTCTGCAGCCAGCACCCACAGTCATCATGGCCTCCTCATTATGTCCTCAGCCAATCATTTCACTTTTTAGACTCATTTTCCTCACCTGTTTTAAAAAGAAGAAGAAGAAGAAGGCATAACACCTTTTGGATGGTTATCAAAACTAGCGAAGTTGGCTGTCATTCCTATTAAAGACTCACTTTCATACACCATGACGCCCTATCTTCTAGTGATACAGCCTCCTCTGGCTGAAATACGGGTCTTTCTCTCACAGAGTCTTCATTCTTGCTGTTCCATCTTTTGGGAACACCCTTCCTCTCAGTCTTTTAAGGACTGGAGCTGCTTATTCTTCAGATCTCAGTGTAAGTGTCACTTCTCTGGTGAGACGTCCACTCACCAATCCACCTTGGTGTGTCCACCTCCCGCCTCTCCATTTGCTCTGCCGCCCACTTGGGTTAGTGGTTCTTTTTCATAGCATCCTTGCCTTGCCTTCGTCACCTTTGTCATACTGTGTATTCATATTTCTGTTTGTTTCCATGTTTATTTTCATAATTCTTACACTGGGGAACTTGTGGCCTTAGGGCAAAATGTGACCTTCTACGTCCTGAAGTGTGGCCTTTTGACTGATTCCAAATGTTGCAGAGCAAATCCTTTTATTAAAAGGGATGCAGCAGGGAAAGACGAAGCTTTTCTTGCCTTCTTTGGTGTTTAAAAAAGAAGAATTTTGAAATCAGGTGGTCGCAGATTCCCCACCCCTGAGCGTCAGTTGACAACCATATCTGTTTTGTTCACAAGTGTACACACAGTATGTGACACTTACTGTGACAGATAAAGACCTAATAAACACAATCATCCCTTGGTATCTATGTGGATTGGTTTCAGAACTGCTGTGTATGCTAAAATCCACACATATGCATTGGCTGGGTTTGGTGGGTCATACCTGTAATCCTAGCACTCTGAGAGGCTGAGATGAGTGGATTGCTTGAGCTCAGGAATTTGAGACCAGCCTGAGCAAAGTGAGTCTCTGTCTCTACTAAAAATAGAAAAATTCGCCAGGAGTTGGGGTGGACACCTGTAGTCCCAGCTACTCAAGAGGCTGAAGCAAGAGGATCGCTTGAGCCCAAGAGTTTAAGGTTGCTGTGAGCTATGCCACAGCACTCTCCCCAGGGTAACAAAGTGAGACTGTCTCAAAAAAAAAAAAAAAAAAAAAAAAAAAATCCACACATGCTCAAGTAGAACTTGCCTACACAAAAAGTCATTCCTCCATTTAGGCAGGTTTTGCATGGTGCAAACACTGTATTTTTGACCTAGGAGTTTGGTTGAAAAAAATCTGTGCATAAGTAGGCCCCTGCAGTTCAAACCTTGTTTTGTTGAGTGTTTCTTACAATTCCCCTACAAGTTAAAATAAATGGGCACATTTGTCCCCAGTTCAAGGAGGAAGAAACAAAGGTTCTAATAGTTGATTTCAGGTCCATCACCCTGTACTAACAGAAAATAGGCAAAGAAGCCACATTACTATGTATGGGTTGAAAATGATGTGCTTCCTGATGCAATTTTGTATTTGGAATATGGAAAAATATTGTGTTCCTTATGTACGTTGTAGGATAGAAAGCTCTACATTGTCTTGGCTGAGGGAGAATAAGTTAAGTTTATAAAACCCACACTGTCCTACTGTTGGGTGTGTCTCTACCTTGCATCCAATGCTCACAGAAGGACCTGGAAGTGACCTTCAATTCTCCCCACCTCCAGCCAATCACCACGTCCTGTCCATCAACTTCTTCAGTATTTCTCTTCACTGTTTCTTATTATTAGCTTTCATTTTGAGCTGCCCTTTCTCCCCTCTCATCCTTCCTGAACTTTACTTGCTAGTTTAATTCCCCCAAACAAGCTATTTTCTCTGCCAGAGAAACAGTGACTCCACCCTTCTGCAAGTGCTCTGTGGATCCATGTAGCCAGCCATGTATCCAAAGTATAGGCAAGTGCAGGATTCTATGTGCACTTGACAGCATGGGATCTGATCATTTTGCATCATATTTGCAAATTTGATGGGCAAACTGGGGCAGAGCTGATGCTCTGTCAGAATTGAGTTTCTCAAACACCATCTGATGGGTCATTAAAAACAAAATCCCACTCCATCCTGAGCCAACACTTTGTAAATGAGAATATATCATGAATTGGTAGGAAAAGCATTTTTAAAAAATCAAAGATACACTCAATACAACACTGTTTTAAAAACTATTAAGACTCAGTAGAAACCAAATTGCACAGGAGAGAAAAGGTGATATATTTTCCTCATGCAGTGCAAGGTTCATGGGTGGTACCCTATAATGAAAGACAGAATAGCAAGAGACAAGCACAACCATATTGATTTACCATAAGTTTTATGTGACATGCCCTTCAGAAATGAAGACCCAAAGACCCAGAAAAAACCGTATTTTTATGGTTAGGTTTGATGAATAATTGTCTTGTAAGAGGTATGAAGTTAGACAATTAAGTTTGTGAACTCTTCCTAGAAAAAGTGTTTTGGAGGGTGGACTATGTGCTGGCATTGGTGCCTAGCTTCCTAGGAGAAGCACATCGAAGGTGACAGTAGTGATATTCAGCAAGGAGGGATGTAGCACTTTTTCTAGGATGAATTCTTGAATTTAATTGTCAGACCTCATATGGTTAGATAAAACGGGGATAATGACCAAATGTTAGTAAACTCGGGGGATAGCAAAGACCGTTCAGATTTTTCTTGGCCTGTCTGTGTAACATTCCTTTTTTCAGGACAGGACAAGTGTCACATCAAGGTCTTTCCACCTCCGTGATTTCCTTAATCTCCTTCAGCTTAAAATACTCAGTATGCAATGATGCCATATTGGGGGAGTATTTTTTCCTGCACCTCATCAATTTCTGTGAAGTTTCTAAATGCTTAGTTTCAATTTCTGATTTTACCTCGTGGGGGGCCACACTTAGAGCACCATGTTAGAGAAAGGCCAAATGAATACAAATTAACAAGAAAATGATGGAACAGGCCTGAGGGCTCAGCTCTGTTCAGCCAAAAGAAATACTACTTACAGAACAGCCTTCCAGGGATCTGCACTATGGTAGGTAAAGGCAAAGAAAGTTTACAGTGGAGTAGGTCAGGGTCTCATAATTTTACCATGTACCCTGTGGCTTTGTATATTCATATTCACACATGTATTTATACTTTCTTTTAGCCCAATGTGATGGGGCTGAAATGAAACCACTAGTGTGGTGTGTTGGACAGACTCTCCAGGTTTCTGGATAGGAGGTAGGACTATTAAATTGTATTACTTTTAGAATATTATCCAAACTTTCAGAATGTTAGCATCTCTAACAGAAAGCAGTTCAAAGAAATAACATACCTATGCATTATGTTCTATCTGGAAAGTATCCAGCCATATAATATAAACAATTATATTAACAGTGGCTGGATTCTTTCAAGATGGACCTCATATTTCAGTTGTATGCTACCAAAAAAAAAAAAAAATGGCTAACATTTTTTTTTTAATCATATGCTACATTAGGTGCTGAAACATTTCCCAAGAAAGCCATGATGAACAACAATTGCTAAGCTGAGATTTGGTCAGGAAAAGTCATGGTGGGATGAGGGGGAGGAGAGAGACAGGTGTTAGAAAGAGAACGTGAAGTATATTTAGGGGTTAACAAAAAGGTAGCTGGGAAGATAGGGAAGATTTATAGATGATGGACCTGGAGAGCCAGTAGTTTTCCCTTGGATTTTACTCAAGGCTATGTGCATCATAAAATATGAGAAACCAAAAAATAAGAGGGGTCAAAGACAAGCTCATGTAGAACATTAATCAATGATGAAGAGGAGAAAGAAGACTCATTTGAAGGCTCCGAGTAATAACTGGAGATTCTTTACCACAAAAGCCTGGGTAGATGGTAACTAGGAAGCAGAACAAGAGCACAGGAGTCACTGGGGTCTGTCTGAGAAAGTCTGAGCTCTGCACCTGCAATTCTGTTTTCAGTGACCATGGATTGGGGCCCCCCGGGCGGGATGGTTTGTTGCTATGTCAGGTTCAGAATGAGTTGAACTATTTCAGGACATCACAATGCAGAAGGTTCAACAAGCCATAATCACGGCTGCTTTAGGTTTTTCAGTGATGTTTTCACGTAGTAGGAATATAGCCTTAAAATTGCAAAACCTAAAGTTAAAAATAAGGAACAGCTTGGGGAGCAGAAAAAGGGGCTTGGCACTGATTTTAGGAGACACCCAGTTGCAGACTCAAGTTCTTCAGTAACCACCCTCCTGACCTTGAGCAAACCCCCAAACCTCTTCTGATCTCTAGTTCGTTATCTGAAATATGACAACAAAAATAATCTCTACAGAGTCTGTTTGACCAGGTTGCTGTGAGGATAAAATCAGATCATATAATGGGAGACGTGTAAGAATGAGAGAAAGAGTAAAAGGCCTCAGCTAGGGTAAATTTGGGAAATACAATTACATGCTTAACTATCACTACCTTGGTCTTAATCTAGAGATGAAAGAGCTTCATTTAAATTACATAAATAAATTTAAAGCGTTTATGTGTACACGTGTATGTATCTTTAATCTATTCCAGGTAGTTTATACACTGTGTGGGCTGCATTAATCAAGTTCACATTAATGTCTTATGGGATAGAATTCCCCTTCTCCTGGGGAAATACTGAAGAACTAAAAATTGAAATAGGATGGATTCTTGTTTTTGCTGTTGTTGCTGTTTTATCATCCATGTTCTCTTCCTCAACGTCAAGTGTTTCCTAATGGAAGTGAACTTGAACCCAGTGGCCCATCTGGAAGTTAGTTCTTGCTCTTCGTTTTCAATCACTTTTCATGTGGTGTTTTCAAATCAGTTTCTTCTGGCCCAGGTGTTAGAAAACTGACCTGGCGCAAGGGTCAGTCCACTGATTCAGGTGTACAAAGGGCTTTTGATGGGTGAGGAGGGGAAAAGGGTTGTCGTCTAACTGTGGAGTCCAGAACTCAAATTTGGTTTCCTGCAACTGTTTATTCTCTTTCAACTCAGGCTGACATTAAAGAAATAGCCCATCCCATCAGGTTCCTGTCCCTGGGCCCCATTTGCTGGCAAGCAGCCAATCTCATTTTCCCAGGACCTATCTGTATTTAAGTATCCACAACCAGACAGCTACACGGGAGCAGCTGCTAACCTCAAAATGCTGAAATTGTTGAACCCCATCCCTTTGTCCATATTGCCTCACTAATGGCATACAAATTAGACCAATTTATTTATTACATGGGCAATCCTGTAATGGTGTCCAGAGCATTTTAGAACTAAGGACCTCCCATAATATTATCATCCACATTCTAGAAGGAGGGAATAGCCTCTAGGGCACCTTTCTCATGTCCAAAGATTTGATCAGATGAAAGATCATTTGATCTGACTTAAATGGAGTCATATTGCTTCTCAGCATTTAAAAGAAAATGGGGGGGGGGGAGTAAAAATTAAGTCTCTGAATTCCAAGGCACACTGGTGTGTCAGGGGATCTTAAGTGTGCAATGAAAAATTTCAAAGATTGTTAATTAAATTATTTTTTAAAGAAATTCAAAGCACAGTAAGTACATTCATTCTTTTTTTTTTTTTTTTTTTTTTTACTCTTTTTATTTGATCAACATAATTTAAGTGTGTCATGCAAATTTAACTATAGGTTCAAATGTGCCGTGAGATAAAAAAAAAAAAAAAGGTTGAAAACACTGTTCCAGAGAAAAGGCTGAATTCTAAACTTTGCTATAATCATCAGAGAATACATAAATCCATGTTCAAAATTCAGTCCAAAATGATTCTGTCCTTGGAAGGGTATTACTGCCTTTTCCAGGTCCTGCAACTGCCCCATTCTGGGCTAAGAGGGCTGCAGTATGGAGAACCAGCTTCTTTCTTTTTCTCCCCCGCTGGGTGACCTTAGAGTTAAGATTTAACTGGCCTGACTACAGAGTTTCAGACTGTGATCCTAACACTTAGGGAGGCTCAGGAGGAAGGATTGCTTTAGGTCAGGAGTTAAAGACCTGCCTGAGCAAGAGCAAGACCCCATCTCTACAAAACATAAATAAATAAGCCAAGAGTGGTGGCCCGTGCTGGTAATCCCAGTACTTAGGAGGCTGAGGCAGGAGAATGGCTTAAGTGCAGGAGTGTGAGGCTGCCGTGAGCTATGATGACCCCACTGCACTCTTACTGGACCTTGTCTCAAAAAGTAAAGTAAGAAATAAAGGAACTGTCACTCTTCTTCCCAATCTTTACTGTCATCAGCCATTATAACAAGAAGATAGACTAATGGCGCCAATAAACATGAAAAAATGCTCCACATCTCTAATCATTAGGGAAATGCAAATCAAAACTACGATGAGGTATACCTAACTCCAGTGAGAATGACTTTTATCAAAAACTCTCCAAGCAGTGGATGCTGGTGTGGATGCAGAAAGAAAGGAACTCTTATCCACTGTTGGTGGGACTGCAAACTAGTGCAACCTCTATGGAAATTAGTAGGGAGATATCTCCAAATAACTAAGAAGAGACCTACAATTTGATTCAGCAATCCCACTATTGGGTATTTACCCAAAGGAAAAGAAAGTCATTTTATCAGGCAGACACATGTACTTGAATGTTTACTGCCGCACTATTTACAATCACAGAGATATGGAACCAGCCCAACTGCCCATCAATACATGAGTGGCTAATGAAATGTGGTTTATGTATACCGTGGAGTACTACTAAGTGAAGGAGGAGGAGGAGGAGGAGGAACAACTAGAACTAACACCTTTTTCTTTTCCATTTTGTTCCCCAAGTGGTAAGATAGGATTTTATTAGACAGAAAGGAATACAGAGGAATAAAAATGACCAGAGCTTCTGGCAAAGGGAAAGACCCGAGTTGGAAGTCTCCCACATGGGTCCTTTGTCTAGGGGTATATATTGTATGGATAATTACATTTTGGCCAGACTAAAACCTTTTTCAACAACCCAGATGCAATTAGAGACCATTCTTCTAATTGAAGTTTCACAAGAATGGAAAAAGAAACACCACACATTCTCACTATTAAACAGGAACTAATCAATCAACACCCACGTGCCATTTGGTAGTAAAACTATGAAAAGCAAGAAGGTAGGAGGGGGCGTGAAGGGGTAAATTCACATCTCATGGGTACTGTGCACACTATCTGAGTAAGGGGCACACACATAACTTTGACTCAAATTGTGCAAGAGCAATTCATGTTAACCCAAACATTTGTACCCCCATAATATTCTGAAAATTTAAACAAAGCACCAAAATGTAAAAATTTAAAAAAGATACAAAATAAAACATCTTCCTTTCTCTCTACAATGTCAGCTATTTCATTTGGGGAGATATTACTTCTTGGTCCTTGTCTTGGTAAATGATGTTGTATCTCTAAGTCGCCCATTCCGTAGTCTTTTTATTATGCTTACCTTCCTCTTCCATTTAAAATAAGTCCCTAAGTCTTTCAGACTCTTCCTATGGTAATATGTGTTACAGTAGCTGACTTCTCTTCATCCCTGCTGCTTTAACCCTCCCTAGCACAAGCCTTCATTGCATAGGTAGTCACATCTTCCTTTTCTGGATGTTATGATCTTTGCATGCACAGATCATGTTTTGAGCCTATTTATATCCCCACCTCTAAGCCTGTAGGATGGTATCTGCTCATGAAAAACCTTTAATATCTTTCTCAGGTTTTTATTTTGCATCACTGCAAACTGCAGTCCAAAAGGGCTCTTGACTCTTACCTCAGATTCAAATGTCCTTAAATATCCTTTAAAGTATGCATTTCAAATGCTTAAATTCATTTTTTTCAACTTGCTGAGAAGTAGCTACATCCTAGGAGTTGTTTTACAAATTTGCTGGTAACTAGAATCCTAAAATGATTGCATTTTAGAAAAACGGGAGCTGTTATTTTAAACTAGTGAAATAGAGTGGCACATTTGGGTCTTGGTTAATAATGTCCCTTGAATTTATTCCTCAGCTGTTCATATGCCACAAGCTAGCACCAGTCAAGCATAACCGTGCCAGATGCATGTGCTTTTCAATCCGCAATGAGGGCGTAAGTGATTGGTGCAAGCCCTGGGCTAGAGGACACAGCGTATCTGTAGGGGAGTCAGAACCCCAGATTCATAAGCATTCAAGTTCTTTGTGTACGTTTGTGGGTCAGTCACAGCTGACTAGCTACTACAAAGGGCTGCTCTTTGTGGACAGTCCCTTTGGTTTCACATGATCTTGGAAAATTCCAAACAGCTGATCAGTGAATTCAGTTTTAATCTTTGACTCACGTACAATGCTCCCCTCAGTCAAAGGATAGTCCTCGCTAGGACAGGCACACTGGATGTTCGTGAGCCAGTAGAGCTTTGTGGAAAAAGGAAAACAGATTTTACATCATTGAAACAGCTAAAATCGAACAGAGGCAATCAAATAAATCGAAGTTATCTTTCATTTCTCTTCTTTTACAAATGTTTGCAGGTGTTCAGGGACGCTAATGAGACTTTTCATATATGTATACAATTTTCCTTTATAACACACATTATAAACACACAAGTGCACATACACATGAAAATAAACACCACCCCCCCACACATACACACCCCACAAGCCTTCAGGCCCTGCTTTTAATGAGATGACCAGATTCCATTGAAACGGGTTTAAAGTTAAATAGCCACATACTGATTCCTGCTGTGTGATGAATGGCACTATTTAAGGCAGGAGAGGGGGGTGTGGGGAGATGTTCACAAACATGCTTAATAACCACAAGTTTTTGAAAGCACTGGCTAATTTTAACTGCTCAGTGTAAAGTGAATCAGAAGGAAATCCCTCTCTTATTTTCTTACTTGCCTCTCTTCAAGTAAGTGTAGCCGAGTTTACCAAATCTCTTAAGAAATACAGTATAGTTAAAAGTGTAGTTATGTTATTCACTATATTCATGAAATTTGGTCTATGTTTGTAATTAGTCATTGTTTTCATGTTTCATGTAAATCTGCAGTTGAACTATTATTGGTTTTTGTTAATCATTCCTATGCCATCTTTTTGGGTGTTTTTTTTTTTTTTTTTTTTTTTTTGACAAAGTCTTGCTCTGTCACCCCAGCTGAAGTACAGTGGCATCATCATAGTTCACAGCAACCTTAAATTCCTGGGCTTGAGCTATCTTCCTGCCTTAGCCTCCCAAGTACCCAGGACTACAGGCAAGTGCCACCATGTCCAACTAGTTTTTCTATATTTGGTAGAGATGAAGGTCTTGCTCTTGCTCAGACTGGTCTCGAACTTCTGATCTCAAGCAATCCTCCTGTTTTGTCTTCCCAGAGTGCTAGGATTGCAGGCTGAGTCACTGAGCCCAGCCCTATATTTTTATCTTTAAAGCTGTTGGTTCTTACTTCTCTGGGTTAGTACAGCTTAATCTGATAATGAGCAATTCAATAGCCACTTTTTGGACTGTTTATTTTCCTTCCTTAGTATGTGTTCACTTTTCTTCAATGTACAGACAGAAAATGCTAGGGCATTTTTGAAACGTACATGTACTAGTTGAGAATTATATCCAACAAATGAGATTTTAATGTACATCGGATTACCACCTTTTTAAAAGGCCCTGATAAAATTGAAGATAACAGTGTCAAGAGCACTATTTAAGTAGCATGATGTGACATTTGTGGTTATTCAAGACTAGAGAATATTGGTTTGAAGCTCAATGCCTTCACGATACAAAACAGCCAAGGTAACCTGCTTGGTCTGATTTAATAGTTCATTGTTAATTCAGTCATTTTTGTGATGAAAGGTGAAACAGCTTTAATACGCTAAGCTATACAGATGTGCATTTTAGCAAACTTCTCATGGCAAAAATTAAAAATAAACGAGCAGCCAGAGAGCCTCCACCCATGTGAAGAAATAAAATATTATTAATACTCTGAACCCCTTATGGACTTTGCCTTCCTCTCCCTTTTTTCTCCCTCCTCCAGAAATTTTCCCGAGTTTATGTTCATGACCCCTTTTCAATTCTCTCTAGTTTCATCACAGATGTATATATCCTGAGGAATATATTGTTCTTTTATAAATATGTTGAATTAAAATACTGAATTTAGTCTTTCTCATTTTTTTAGCTCAAAATTTTGTGTTTCTGAATTTCATGCATGTCGGTGCATATAATTATACATCATTCATTTCCGCAGCTGCATACAACTATTCGTGTATGTTGTTTTCATTTTCCTATCAATAGGCATTTTGGTTGTTTCTGGTTTGCTGCTATTGCAAACAATAATCCCTTCAGACAACACATGTATGAGCTTCTCTGTGGCATACACAAGATAATGCCAGATGGTTTTTGCAAAATAATTGTACTAATTTACTCTCCCACCAGCAGTATATTAACATTCCTTGTTCTATGTTCTCTCTGATATTTTCATTGTCTGGTTTTCATCCCCATCAATGGGTATTTCATTGTGATTTTAATTTACATTATGCTGAGTAACAATAGGTTGAGAATCTCTTTATTTGTCAATTACCTAGTCATATTTCCTCTTTGGGGAATTATGTTTCTTTATTTGTTGTTGTTGTTGTTGTTGTTGTTGCTACTAGGCCAAAGGAGTTTTTTAGTATTCTGAGTATGAGTCCCATGTGGGATATATGTGTTTATACTTTTTCACTGTTTTAGCTGATCTCTTTACAGCAGGGGTCCTCAAACTTTTTAAACAGGGGGCCAGTTCACTGTCCCTCAGACCGTTGGAGGGCTGAACTATAGTTTAAAAAAATAAACAAACTATGAACAAATTCCTATGCACACTGCACATATCTTATTTTCAAGTAAAAAAAGCAAAACGGGAACAAATACAATATTTAAAATGAAGGACAAATAAAGTTAAATCAACAAACTTACCAGTATTTCAATGGGAACTATGGGCCTGCTTTTGGCTGAGATGGTCAATGACCGGTTCCATATTTGTCACTACTAGTCATAACAAGTGATGCAAGTATGCATCAGTTAGTCTAGATCTGGATGGAGGTTTCAGATGTTTCATTCTGGAAAAAGTCTGTTCACAGACATAGGTGCTGCCAAAGACAGTTGCCATTTTGAGTGCATGGTTCCTGAGATTAGGATGTCTCAGAGGGGAGAGATGTATAGAAATTAGGAAGGCTGCTTGACTTGAATGCGTCTTTCAGAGAGTCACAATTCTGCAGTTCAGCCAGTTCCATTTGGTAAATTGTATCTACATTTTCAATGTCAATAGAAAATGGGTTACGGAAAAGCTGTATGTCCTGTTCGTGGAGATGAAGCTCTTTAAATCTAAATTGGAACTCTTTTTGCAACTTTTCCAGTGAATCCACACATGTTTTATTTGGGAATGCAACCAATGGATTTTCCACTAACAGATTTTGAGTTGTGGGGAGATGGTAGAAATTTTCCTCCTTCACTTGTTTGATGAGGAGGCCTAATTTTACTTCAAGTGCTTTCACATGTGATTGCATATCACCGATGAGCTTCCCCTTTCCTTGAAGTTACACATTGAAATTGTTGAGTAGCTCTGTTACATCTGTCAGAAAGGCAAGGTGCCATTTCCATTCTGCGTCATTGAGCTCTGGTATTTCTTTGTTTTTTGAAAGCAGAAAAGCTGTAATCTGTGGAAGTAAGTCATAGAAATGTTTCAAAACTGTCCCTCAACTCAGCCAACAGACTTCTGTGTGGTACAGAACATCTTCATAGGCAACATTTAGCTCAGACAGAAATTCCTGAAATTGTGGTTTAGTGCATTAGCTCTAATGAAGTTAAAACAAGATATCACAGTTTTCATAACAGAGTCCCACTTCAGTGATTTACTACACAGCACTTGTTGGTGGATGAGGCAGTGTATGGCTATTGGATGAGAATGGTTATGTTTGTCCATCTCTTGGTTAATGTGAGCAATTACTCCTTTCTTAGACCCCACCATGCTAGGAGCACCATCAGTTGTTACACTGGCTAATTTTGCCCAGTCTAGCTCCAAACTATTCACAGTTTGGCAAACCTTTTCATAAATATCCTCTCCTGTAGTCGTTCCTTTGATGCTTTGCAGTGCAGCAAGCTCTTCTGTGACTTCGAAATAGCCATTTGTACCACTAATAAAACTTAGAAGTTGTGCAGAATTATGAACATCATTACTTTTGTCAAGTGCAAAGGAAAAATAGGAAAGGTTTTTTGGGGAGTTTTGCAAATGCTGATGCAAATTGTCTCTCATTTCTTCAATCCTTCATGTAATTGAGGGTCCTGAATGACTCACTGTACTAAATAAATCAGCCTTCTCTGGACACATCTCTTTGGCAACAGAAAGAATGCATTCTTTTGTCTCTTTTCAGTTGCCAGATGCAGGTTACTCTGCCTTAGGAAGTATATGAGCTCTGGGGTGTGAGGTGAAATTTGCTAGAGTAGATGAATAGGATCTTACGGGTTGAGTATCCCATATCCAAAATGCTTTGGGCCAGAGTATTTTGGATTTTCAGATTTTGGAACATTTGCATATACATAATGAGATATCCTGGGGTCAAGATCCAAGTCTGGACACAAAATTAATTTATGTTTCATGTATACATCATAGACCCAGTCTAAAGGTAATTTTATATAATAGTTTTAATAATTTTGTGTATATAACAAAGTTTTATGTGCATTTTAACTGTGACCTGTCACATGAGTTAGGTGAGAGTTTTTCCATTGCGGCATCAGCCACCTTCTATATTCTTAGGATCACAAAGAAGAAAGACATTTTCAAATTGTTCCTTCTTGTGAGACCTCTTTCCCTTTCTCACTTTAGTTGAAAGTGACTCTTACAGGCAAGTATGGCAGTGGTTGGAGAGAAGAGAAAGTATGTGCGTACATCCACGCATCTGTCTGTGAAGCTTCAATAGGAATAGGCTTGGACATTGAAATGGCATAGGTCTCAAAGAAGGTGCTTTACATGGCAGACCAACTTCTTCTGAACAAGGCAGGAGGGGGTCTTAAAGAGTTTTTCCTGAGATCCTCATGAGGACTCACCAACCTTTGAAATTCAGTTCCAGTCAAAAGCAGAGATACACAAATTCATACAAAATGCCTTAATTTTATATATTTTTACATCCAAGTTATAAATAGCTTCTGAGGCTGTCTGAACTAGATAACACAGTATTTATTGAGCATTTAACCTCTTTTAATGATTTTGAAAATTAAATGGTTGCACTCTTCATTATTTACAGCAAGCTGTATTGGTAAAGTAACCCAAATAACCTTTGCTCTATTTTGCTTCTGCAAATATAATACTATCAAACAAATTGATGTAGTAAGTACTCTGTTGGGAGTAAGTCTCATTAAATGTTTATACTGTGGAAATGTATCAGAGTGCTTACTCAACAACTACCATATAAAGCTTTTGTTAAATCTTTCATTCTGGCACACGGCTGGTTGTATGTGTGAAACCTGAGATTTATTGGTGGAGAAAATAGATGTTGAATTAGTACACTGTGCAGGCTTAATCGATTGATTTTTTTTGAAAGGCCAGCTTAAATTATATGGTGTTTCTTCTGCATTTGTGACTGAATGAGAGTTGAGAAGTGTCGAGCTGTGGATTAGTAGGATTTTGAAATATTAAGCAAGAAACTTTGCCATTAAAAATGGCTTTGAATAATCCAAGTCCATTAAGACTTATTTCTCCTTTGCAAAGGGAAAAAGCAGATATAATTGTTGCACACAAGAAATATCTGAGCCCTTGTGTGATAACAGAAGATATGTTTGTAGTATTTCCTTTTTTTGAAGGAGCTCTTATATTTATTTTCTTATCTTTTTCTCCTATGTATTCATTTATGTATCATCAGCACCTAGAAGAGTGCCCTGTACATAGTAAATACTGGATAAATATCAATGAATCAATAAATGAACAAATATAAAAATGCTGAATGTCATTTTGTGGTATTGGAGTAGAGTGCATTTTCCCCTTAGCCCTATTTTTTTCTTTTTCTAGCTGAAAGTGTATGTACTTGAGATATATAGCTTTACTTTATCTGACTTTTAACTGGTCCATGAATTTATAGTGAGGGAATACACCTAAAGCACATGTAAGTGATATGCTGCTCAGAATCTTGTCTGTGATAAGGAAGTACAAGAGAACATATATATACAGAGGGTGCCAAAAAATGTATACACATTTTAAGAGAGGAAAAAAACTGTATTAAAATTGTAATATGCAATATATACTAACAACAAAAGAGGGATATGAGTCCAATCACATTGAGTACCTCTTATAATTGCAGAAGTCAATGTGACTTAATATTAAGTACAGTTTTTTCCTCTCTTAAAATGTGATACATTATTTTGGTACCCTCTGTGTGTGTATGTGTGTGTATATATACATGTGTATATATTAATATATAAAATTTTAGTTTTTTTGTGTGTATATATGTATAATTTTTTTTCTTCTCAGAGTAGCTGTCCAGCCTTAGTCAAGTTTCACTGAGACTTCCAAGATACATTATCTTTTACCAAGCGTAATAATTTTAAGGAATGTAGTCCTTAAATAGTTACATTTTCACCTGAAGGAGAATCCTGACTTCTATAATCAGATTAACACTTAGGAGCTATATTCCTCTACTAGGTATATATCCAGAAGACCAAAAATCACATTATAACAAAGATATTTGTACCAGAATGTTTATTGCAGCCAAATTCATAATTGCTAAGTCATGGAAAAAGCCCAAGTGCCCATCGATCCATGAATGGATTAATAAACTGTGGTTTATGTACACCATGGAATATTATGCAGCCTTAAAGAAAGATAGAGACTTTACCTCTTTCATGTTTACATGGATGAACCTGGAACATATTCTTCTTAGCAAAGTATCTCAAGAATAGAGGAAAAATTATCCAATGTACTCAGCCCTACTATCAAACCAATTTATAGCTTTCATATGAAAGCTATAACCCAATTATAGCCTAAGAAGAAGGGGAAAGAGGGGCAGGAGGGAATTGGAGGGAGGAGGATGGGCGGAGGGAGGGTAATTGGTGGGACCACACATATGGTGCATCTTACAAGGGTACATGTGAAATTTACTAAATGTAGAATATAAATGTCTTAACACAGTAATGAAGAAAAGAAGAAAATGCTGTGAAGGCTTTGTTAACTAGTTTGATGAAAATATTTCAAATTATATATAAAACCAGCACATTGTGCCCCATGATTGCATTAATATACACAGCTATGATTTAATAATAATAAAACATTTAGGAGCCAAAAAAAGTTCATCACTGGTGTCTCTAAACATGTTGATAAAATTTTAAAAAATGGTTTGCTTTCTAGAAATGTAGTAATCTATAAGAACTAAAAGTGATAGATAAAATATATTTAAATGCATAGCTAATCTGATAGGTGAATTAGAGAAATTCTTCACGGCCAGGTGCAAACAGAGTGCAAATCTCAATTATCAAGCTAGTTCCAGCACTGTGCTGGTAGCTGGGGGAATTTTGTTTCTATTGAGTCTTAGAGCTTGAATTTTGAAGCAACATGAACCGAGTACCAAAAACAAATCTTGTATCCTGCCAGTTGGAAAGTTACAAAATAGATCCTTGTGTAAAACTGAGAATATTTAAAATTTGACCAACTCGTTGTATAAATGAGAAAAACACTAGTCCCTACAGCAGGAAATAGTGGGAACACTTGGCTAGCCTATCCTTGGCCCTGTGTGGCTCAGAAAATAAAACAGAATACATCTTGTAAATTTTCTAATTATAGCCTCTATTTATTTGGACTTTGGGTTAGAATTCATATTATCTGTGTAGCCTCTAAAACCCCAACTGAAGATCTAATTTAAAGTTGTCCTATCCTGGCAGTACCTCCAGAGACTTGCCAGAAGTAAACTCAAATTCTTTCTTCACTTTATACCCAACCTTCAGAAAATTCTCATTCAGTTTGAAGGAAGATAAGTTCTCAAAAGACACACCAATAAGACATCCTGAGTGAGACTTCACCGAAAGAACGAACCGCAGAATTAGATTTACAAACACTGCAGCTACTGAAATACATTATTGTGCTTCATGCAGGTTTCCCCACTTTTATTCATTTAAAGCAGGGGTGGGCAACATGTAGCCTTCTAGGTTGTTAAGTGTGGCCTTTTGACTGAATCCAGATTTTACAATACAAATTTTTTTATTTTTATAGATACATTTCATCTTTTTAATTTTTATTTTTAAAATACCAAAGAATAAAGTTCAATGAAATAATTCTCCCAGATTGACCAGAACAATTAGAATATTAGTAAGCCATAGGGCTAAATTGACTGCTATGCTGATGATTTAATTCTACCTGCCTCTCCCTGACTGGCACCACTAGTGCATGAGGGTGGTGGTGGGAGTTTATGGGGATAGAATACATTAGTCTGTTATTAGCTTTTACAGCGGTGCACTATGATTCTACTTGAAGTGAAATTTGTGATACTTGCATAGATCAACAGTATTTTTAATTCTATCTACTTAACAGTCTATTATATCAAAGAACACCAAGAGAACACTGAAGGAAGAAAATAGAATGTTTAATGAGGATCGGGAATTGCAATATTATCTTATTTCTGTTAAAGATAAGATGATTTGCTAGTTTTGTGATACTACAGTAACAACACTGAAACTACTCAGGCTCATCAGTATTGTAACATTCATAAGGACCACACATATTATAAATTATGGGGAGAGGCACAAAAGCTTATACTGCAGAAATTAAAAGATGAATAGCAAAAGCAAATAAAACATTTTTTAAATAGGAATAAGACTGGGAATAATGCTTCTGAAACAACTGATAAAGTAGCTTATATATATTCGGGGGAAAAGAAAAAGCCATTCAGTGATGTAGAAATTGTGAAAGAAAGCATTGTTGAAGTTGTAAGATGCTTAGATTGCAATAACACTTCAAAGTACAAACAATTGCCTCTTTTAAGGAGAACCAAAACTAATCAGAGGCATGAATGAGCTTTCAACGTAACAGAACAACTTCGTGCAATCCTTCAAGAGGAAAACATGCATTATTCAATTGTTTGGGATGGATCAACTGATCCTACTGGCTCAGTGTAGGTCTTATATTTCATTTGAGTCATAACAGAAGATTTCTTTGCTACAAAGAGTCATTTTGGGCACTCTTGCAAACAGACCATGGGGAGTAGATATCTTCAACAACTTTCAACATAAACATCATAAAGTTAGACTAAATTTGGTGAGTGTATGTACAGATGGGCATACCTTCCATGATAGGAAAACATAAAGGTTTTTTTGTACAGATAAAAAGTATTAACAGATCCAGGTGCTCTCGTTTCTTTTCATTGTATCTTATATCAACAAAATCTCTGTGCTAATGCTACTATTTTAAATGATACTTTGCAACAAATTATAAGTATTGTTAACCATTCATATATTAGTGCATATCTGACAGGGCTCCATCAGTTCCTAATGTGCTATAGTTGAATGATAAGATATTTAGCGTGGATTTGTTGTACCATTTTAAAGTGCATCGACTATCCCAGGGACAGTGTTAGCTAAAATTTTATCTCTGCAGAAAAAGTTAACTTTTATGAAGAAAAGAATCAGCAAAGTGAATTATTGAAAGAAGATTCCTATATGAATGTGGTGTTTCTGTGTCATGTCAAATCAAAACACCTTGAATTTTTTTTTTGCAATTTTATCCTAGAATTGATAAATAGGTTCAGTAAAATTTCAGGTCACAAAATTAACATATACAAATCAATTGCATTTCTATATACTAATAACAAGCTGAGAGTCAAATCAAGAACTCAATAGCATTTGTAGTAGCTACAAAGAAAATAAAATATCTAGGAATATACTTAACCAAGGAGTTGAAAGATCCCTACAAGAATAACTAGAAAATACTGATGAAAGAACTTAGAGATGAGATAAACAGATGAAAAAACACCCTATTCTCATGGATGGGAAGAATTAACATAGTTAAACTATCCATACTGCCCAAAGTGATATACAGATTCAGTGCAATTCCCATCAAAATTCCAACATTACTTTTCACAGATCTAGAAAAATATAATCCCAAACTTGGTTTTTTTCATTATTATTATTATTCTTATTATTAAATCATAGCTGCATACATTAATATGATCATGGGGCATCATACACTAGCTTCATAGACCATTTGACACATTTTCATCCCAATAGTCAACATAGCCTTCCTGGCATTTTCCTAGTTACCGTAGCATGACATTTACGTTTCACATTTGCTGAGTTTCACCCTTACCCTTTGTATATGTCATTCCACTCCCTCCTGACTTGTACGGTTTGCATTGAAAAGTCTGTTGCCTGATACATTAAATATCCTTTATATGTTATTTGCTTCTCTTATTTTCTGCTTTCAGCATCCTTTCTTTGTCCTTGACCTTTGAGAATTTGATTTTTTTTTTTTTACCTCGGTGTAGTTGTATTTAAGTTTAATCTGTTTGGTGATCTCTAAGCTTTTTGTAATTATATAATTTGTATTTATATCTTTCTAGTGTTTTGGAAAGTTTTCTGAAATTATTTTTTTTTTGACTAAGATTTCTCCCCATTGCTTTGGATCAGCTTCCTCTTAAGCACTAATAATCCTTAGATTTATACTTTTTGGGTAATTTTCTGTTAGGAGTTTTTTTTTTATTTCTTTTCATTCTTTTTTCTTCTCTTTTTATTTTCTAAAGCTTCTTTTTGAGTTTATTGATTCTTTCCTCTGTTTGATCCATTCTGCTGTTTAGAGACTCTAATCAATTTTTAATTGGCAAATATATTTTTCATTTTAAGGATTTCTGTTTTTTTTTTAAATTATTATTTAAATATTTTTATTAGATTTCTGTGACAAATTTTTGAGTCACTTTTTTGTGTTAGTTTGAAGTTACTGCTATTATAACTTCTTGATATGAGAGCTTGACTATTGCTATATCCTTAAAGTCAGTCACTGGTTCCTTGCTTTGTCTGTCTTGAGAGATTAAGGTTTTCTGTTTGCTATTGTTTCTTATGGAAGTATATCTATGTCTTTGCATTGAGGGATTCATTATTTATTGCAGTCCTTCCTGTCTGGCTTGTTTTGTTTTTTACTGGATATGTTTGCTTAGATATTTCTTTGCAATATACTTGTTGAATATCTTTTTTGCTAGGTCACTATCTCCTTTTTAGCAGTGGGTGGCACCTTAAACTCAGATTTGTTTCAGCTCCAGCAAACCAAACTGCTGACCATTCTAAATTGGAGTGGTGGGTTCCAAAGAGGATATGTTGGCAGTATTAAAAGGTATAATTAGGATTTTGCACCTCAGAACATATTCCCTATAGCATGGTGCTGCTGAGAAGCCTCTATGCTTTGATATCTCCTTTGATTGAGATACAAAGCAGTTTTCTGATCAGGGGATGGTAGTTTTACCTCCCTCTTTTGACTCTGGCTTTTATTAAAAATTTTTCTCCCTTTGCACACTTGCAATGCTTCCTCTGGGTTGAGGCAGGAACAAGTCTCCTTAAGAAATCTAAAGATGGTGGTAAAGCTGGTTGGCTACCTCAATTTCAATTTTTCTAGTGTAATAAACATAAGTCAGAAAAACACTTACTGCAGTTGGTGTCTAGTAGATTGAAGAAAAGGCATCAGGATATAAAAGTCTGATCTCTTTCAGTCTGCCTGGAGTTATTTTTGGTTTTGTTTTCACTTCTCCATGACCCTAAGAACTTTCTTATCCTCTTATGTGAGTTCTAAGCTATTGCTAGTAATAATCTTGGTGCTATACATTTGTTTTTGGTCTTTGGGGAGGGCACAAAGTCACTTTGCATCTACTCTGTTATTTTGTTCTCATTGATTTAATTGCAAAACATATTTTTGACCTTTAAGTATTATGTTTTATTTAGATGTAGACTTCAGAATGGTGCTAGAAATCACTGATTTTACATTATGCTAATGTATTCACTTGCTTAGGTTACATTTTACAATCAAATTTCATGTTAAAAATAATGTTGAATATAAATGGACAGAGCTCAGAAGTTGATGGACACGTTGTATAATAGAATACGTAGATTGTTCCTTATATGTCCAAATATCTGAATTACAAATTTATGCAAAACTTTCTGATTTAGATTCAATGCAATTTTCATTTTAATATAAAAAGACAATTGATATAAATAAAGGAGAAAATATGACAGAGGAAGTCTTTTTAAACAAATTTATTCTAGGGCTGAGTGCAGTGGTTCACACCTGTAATCCTAGAACTCAGAGGCTAAGGCAGGTGGATTGCTTGATCTTAGGAGTTTGAGACCAGCCTGAGCAAGCTGAGACCCTGTCTTAAAAAAAAATAGCCAAGCATTGTGGTGTGCACTTGTAGGTCCATGTACATGATAAGCTGAGGCATGTGTTGAGCCCAAGAGTTTGAGGTTGCTATGAGCTATGACACTAGGGCACTCTACTGAGGACCACAAAGTAAAATTGTCTCAAAAAAATCTTTTTTATTCTACTCAATACAGGAGAAATGGGCCACTATGCATTGCTACAAAGTGTTTTATCCAGTTTAGGATTATGAAGATTAATGATTCCTGCAATAATTTAAAAATCTTTTAAAAATATTATTTTCATGTCATAGACAGTTAATTCTTGTTTATCTTTCACTTTGTTTTCATGAAAGTTTATCTAACTTCCAAATACTCTAAATGTACAGCTATCAAAATGTCTTCTGTTGACATGTATTGGGATTTTATTCATTTTTTCTTTTTTTGTTCATTTGTTATTTCTTTCCCACTTTCTCTTTTTCATTTGTTTTAAATCCAAGATTCAAGGTGAACATATCTTGGAATCAATAATCCCAATTTTAAAAATGTTTTAGTAAAGCTATTCACTCATATTGTCTGAAATTCTCTTTTAAAGTCCTAAACAATACAAAAATCAATTTACCTCATGGTAATTTACAATGTTAGCTGGTGTGTCCTAGTTTTTGTTAAGTGATTGGGTCATGGAACTTGTTTACTGATATAGACTGTCAAAGAATTGGGGGATAAAGTGAAATAGTCAAGAAGACTTTTTTAAAGATTATAGCAATAGGGTCAATAGGAAAATCATTAAGGGGGAATGCTGATCAATGAGATTGGGCCATCTGTGTTTGCTGACTTATTCATGGAAGTTGAGCTCTACCTTTTCATCAAGACTGGGGGTTAGAGCCCCTGTAAATTCTCCATCTTTGTTTTAATGCCACATAGTATTCCATGGTATACATATACCATAATTTATTAATCCATTAATGGATCGATGGGCTCTTGGGCTTCTTCCATGACTTGGCAATTATGAACTGAGCTGCAGTGAAAAATCTGATGCAAACATCTTTGCTGCCAAGTGACTTTAGTCTTTTGGATATACACTTACCAGAGGAATTGCAGAATTGAATGGCAGGTCTACATTTAGATCCCTGAGTGTTCTCCAAACTTCTTTCCAAAAGGAACATACTAGCTTGCATTCCCACTAGCAGTGCAGAAGTGTTCCCTTTTCTCTACATCCATGCCAACATCAAAAATAAAAATTGGGGAAAGATTCCCTATTTAAGGAATGGTGCTGGGCGAATTGGCTGGTGACTCGTAGAATACTGAAACTGGACCCACATCTTTCTCCTCTAACAAAAATTGACTCTCACTGTTTAAAGAACTTAAACTTAAGACATGAAACTATAAAATTATTTGGAGAGAGTTCAGGGGAAACACTTGAAAAAATTGGTCTGGGAGAATATTTATGAGGAGGACACCCCCCCACCCCCCACCCCCACCCCAGGCTATTGAAGTGATATCTAAAATACATTACTGGGATGTGTTCAAACTAAAAAGCTTCTGAACTGCCAAAAACACAGTAATTAAAGCAAGTAGACATCCCTCAGAATGGGGGAGGATCTCTGCATGTTATATTCCTGACAAAGGTCTAATAACTAGAATCCAAAGAGAATTCAAAGTTATTAATAATAAAAGAATAAGTGATCCTATTTCATTGTGGGCAAGAGACATGAATGGAAGCTTCTCTGAAGAAGACAGGTGCATGGTCTACAGACACATTAAAAAATGCTCATCATCTTTGAGCATCAGAGAAATGCAAACCCAAACCACTTTGAGATATCATCTAACTCCAGAAAGAGTAGCCCACATCACAAAATCCCACTTTATTTTCTGTGTTAACAAATTTGAATATTCTGGGTTCTGCATGTGTGTGAAGTCACACAGTATTTGTCTTTTGTGACTGATTTATTTCATTTAACATTACACCTTCAAGGTTCATCCATGTTATAGCGTGTGTCAGAATTTCCTTCAATTTAAAGGCTGACAAATGTTTCATTGCATGTTTGTACCAAATTTTGTTAATTCATTTATCTGTTGATGGGCACTTGAGTTGCTTCCACTTTTTGGTATTGTGAATAATGCTTCAATGAAGAGTGTGTAATTATCTCTTCAAGAACTTGCTTTTAATTCTTTTGCATATACTCAAATGGATTGCTGGATCACATAATAATTCCGTGTTTAACTTTTTTTTAGGAATTGCCATACCATCTTCCACAGTGGCTGAAATATTTTACACTCCCACCAACAATGCACAAAGTTTCTGATTTCATGACATCCTTGTCAATAGTTGATGTTTCCTCCTCCCTCTCTCCCTCCTCCTCCTCCTCCTCCTACATTCCTTCTCCTCCTCCTTATTTTAGGTAATAGCCATCATCCTGGTGTGGAGTGGTATCTTACTGTGGTTTTGATTTATTTTCCCTAAGGATTCATAGTGTTTAACATAGTTTGTGTGTGTCTTGGCTCCAAAAGTATGAATTTGTATATCTTCCTTGGAATAATCTCTATTCAAGTCTTTTTCCCACTTTTTAATCAAGTTGCTTGTTATTGTTGTATCATTGTAGGAGTCCTTTATATATTCTAGATACCCATTTCTTATCAAATATGTGATATACAATTCTTTTCTCCCATTTTACATGTTGCATTTCATTCTGTTCATAATGTCATTTGTTGACAAAAGTTTTTAATTTTAATAAAATCCCACTTATCTATTTTTCTTATGCTGCTCATACTCCTGGTTTCATAACCAAGAAATCATTGCCCAATCCAATGTCATGAAATTTTTCCCTTATATATTCTTCTAAGAGCTTTATAGTTCTAGCTTTTAATTTTTAGGTCTTTGATCAATTTTGAGTTAATTTTTTACATAGTATAAACTAAGGGTCCAAGATAATTTTTAATTTTCTTTTTGCAGGTAGATACCCAGTTCTCCCTATACTATTTGTTGAAAAGACTGCCTTTTCCCCATTGAATGGTCTTGGCACCCTTGTCAAAAATCATTTTATCATATATTCAAGAATTTCTTTCTGAGATCTTTTTTATTCTATTGCTCTATGTGGCTGTCTTTATGTAAAGACCATACAATTTTGATGGGGTTTTTTTGGGGGTGGGGTGGGGATAACCATAGCCTGGTGCTTCCTTGTCTATCATTTTGGTGACAGTTCTCTTCCAAATTTTAATTTGAAATTATGTCATTTATTTTTATTTATAGCAGTAACGTTAGAGAACGAGGCTTGTTTTTTCTACAGTTTGAAATGTCCTAAAGTTACCTCATGGGAAATTGAAATGAAAGTATAGTGTCTGACCTTTGTGAATTTAAACAAAAAATGTATTACTTTTAATTCATGGAAAAATAATTCATTTTTGGTTTTATTTTACCAGTGATAAGGAGCTTCTGAGCCACATGGTGTTTATTAGCTAGATTAAAAACTAAAGAAATAAGATTCAAAATAACATAATTATTACATAATTTTTCAGCTTCATCATGCAGAAGACATTATTTGTTCAATTGATACCATTTTAAGAAGATAAATTTGTTCTAGTTTAATATTTAATACAGATACAGTATTGTGGACATTGAAAGATCTTTGTGTTTTGTTTTCTTTTACATGAACTTTAAAATGCTCATGTGATTAAATGAATTTTGGAACATAGTGTGAAAATTAGTATAGTTTTAAAAATGCATCAGCTGATACAAAAGATTTAATAGTAAACAAAGCTTTTCTTAAAGATAACCTGTTTTCAAAGCATATGAAGTCTTAATTTAACTTATAGAATTAAGCTCACTGATTCATTTGCCTATTTTCCTATTGCTACCAATGTTTTAAAATTATGATTTCTGAAATTTATTTTCTAATAACCAAGCAGAGCAAAGGTTTTGAAAGCTTACATTTTTTACATTTATAAGCTGTATGATTCTGATATTTTTTATATGCCTGTTTAGGTCTGTGATCACATCTGTGTTGCTGTAGTTATTTATTTATTTATTTTACCATATTTAGCAGATTTCACTTTACCATAGAAAAGATCACAATTACCTAGGAATGGCTGATCCTAGGATAAGACCACTAATAGTGCAGTGCATCTACTCTAAATCAGAGCCAGAATTTCACAGGATGTTGAGAACTATTATTTTTACTGACGATCACATTGAAATACAAAAAATAATTTTAAAAATTATAAAAATAATTTGATCTCTTAAAAATAAAATTGGTTCATTATAGGTTAGCAATGTTATTAAAAAAGTATCTTTTTTTCCCCCACATGGAAATGTATCTATGTTACCAAGGGTGAACAAAAAAAAAAAAAAAGGAAAAAAGTATTGGCTTTGAGGGAGGCATTTCTGGCAATAGCACAATGTAACATCCTTCCCTGGGCATTGACATTGGCAATAATATTAGAAAGAGGATAATCTTAGAAAATGGTATTTCAGGGCTTTGCTAGTCTTCCCAAGGGCCTCTTTTAATCCTTCAATCTTCAAATCATTCTTTTGCAGTGTCGACCATATGACATGACTGTTGAAACCTGTCATACACCAGCAGAATCTCTTAAGGCTCTGTCCTTGGGTGGGATTTCAGCAAACCTCCGACATCACTTTCATGCATTCCATAAAATTCCAAATTTTTTTCCAGGTGTGAAATTTACTTTGTATTTTGTTTGAACAACACCTTTATTTCATTGAATCTATGGTTAGGGATGCTTACATTAAGCAGGGAAGGAGGAGAGGAGATTGTACATTACTAGTTCATTTGAAATTCTTTTTTTTTTTTTTTTTGACAATTTCTGACTTTGGCATGGTATTGGTGCAGATTATTCAAAAGTAAAATTTTCAAAAAACATGGCTCTCAGCTTTTTAAATCAATATTATTTGGAATACAAATGCTCATGACTCATTTTTATGGAATATGTTAGTATAAAATGATTGTAAAATTGGAGCCTGTCTTCTCTGATATAGACATAGCACCAGTGCAACAAAGCAAGCAAACACTTCTTCTTTTTTTTCTTTTTTAATTTTCAAAGCTATTTTTGCCTTTTGTACTCTACTCTTCATATGTTTCTCACCATGTGAGTTGCCTGCTGTGCTCTCTCTGCGTCTCTGTGGATATCTGTGTCTTTGTGCACGTCTCTCCGTGTGCCTGTGTGTATGTGTCTCTGCGAGTTTCCCTTTGTGTTTTTCTTTGTCTCAGTGTTCCTCGGCATCTCTGCCTATCTCTTTGTCGGATGTCTATCATCTCGGAGTCTTTCACTGTACGTGTAATGTACCTGTATTTCTCTCGGTGGTTGTGTCTCCTCTGGTCCCTGTGTGTTTACCTTTTTGAGGATGTTTCCCTGTATCTCAGTATGTGTTCACTCTTTGGGTCTCTCTATATCTCTGTGTGTAGTCTTTTCACTGTGCTTATTTATATGTCTCTCTGCTGTGAGCCTCTCTTTATGCATGTCCCTTTGAGATCAACAGTTAATTGAGAGAGGAAATACATATAGTCAAATTCTCTGCTCTTCCTTGCTCATTCCCGAAAAGAGAAAAGAAAAAGTAAAAGCCATGTCCAAATTCCAGGAACATAAGTCATTGATGTTCCTTATATAAGATCATAAGCCAGTGAAAATTATTGTTTGCTTCCCAACCCTCAGAGTTGCTTCAGAGCAATAAAATTGATAGGTAAGAAATGAGGCCCTCGTCTGATGGAAAACAATCTGTGTTTCTCAGTGCCTTCTGACATTTTTGCAGTAGAAGACATACCTGTTCAGAATTTGTCTCAAAATCACATAATGCAAGACAGAAAACTTCCAATATTGAGGGAAAAAATTGTTATTCAATTATCCTAATCATAAAATAACCCTACTTACATGCAAATATCTATACGCAGTGATATTACTGCTATCTTCTTATTAGTGCTTGTAACCACAACCTTTCCTAGGTGGTATCCATTAACCGTATCACACCACATAGTCATCAAAAGACACCTGCAGCTTTCTTTATCCCAAGCACTATTGCATAGCATAGGCATACCTCAGAGGTACTGTGGTGTGGACTCAGTTCCAAATATCACAATAAAGCAACTTACATGAATTTTTAAATATCCCTCAGCATATAAAGCTTATGTTTGCACTACACTGTACCCTATGAAGTGCACAGCAGCATTATGTCTATGAAAACGATGTACACACCTGAACTTTCTACTCAGCCTCAGAAAGTGAGAATCTTTTTTGCCTTGATGTTGACTGCTGCTGACTGATCAGGGTAGTGGTTTCTGAAGGTTGAGATGGCTGTGGGAATTTCTTAAACTGGAATAATAATAATGTTTGCCACATTGGATTGATTCATTTCATGAAGATTTCTCAGTAGCATGCCATGCTGTTTGATATCATGTTATCCACGGTATCTCTTTCAAAATTAGAGTCAATCTTCTTAAATCATGCCACTGCTTTAAAAACTAAGTTTATGGAATATTACAAATCATTTTATGTCATTTCAACATCTTCATTCCATATCAACAAACCACTTTTTATTTTTTGATTTTTCTTTGTTGTGGTTTGATAACTTCATTTGATGTGTCTCATAATCACCAGTTAGTTCTCATCCACATTGACTGTCTACAGAGTTTTGAAAGTGGTAACAGGTACACGGGTTACCAAAGTATAGAGCTTGTTTGGTGAATCTTCATCTTTATTACATTTTCTGGACAACTGCACATGGATACAGTATGGGACTTTGCTTATGCCTTTGAGCCAGACAGCTTTGCTGAGCCTGGTATCAATGTGCACCTCTGGAGTCCCCATCTCTTTCATGGCAAATTTCCAGATCTCTTTGAGTGCTCAGGTGACTTCTTGAAGCCCACTGCATGGATGTGCTTGTGAATGTTGATGGTGTATTCTCCAGTCACTACCTCGTTGATGGCCGAACGGCCCTTCTTCTCACCACCCTTGTTTGCTGGAGCCATTCTGCTTGGCCCAAGTTGGAAAGCAAAAGCATCAGGGATTGTGGGAGGAGGAAAGGGGTGGTTGCAAGTACTTTTTTTGATTTTCCATTCTTTAACTTTAATTGTGAAATTTAGTAACCCCCTTTTTGTTATTTTTTAAAATTTCCAAGAACATTTAATGAAAATTGCAGAATTCTCATTTAACAGGTAAAGTTGGCACTTTATATATATCAGATTATTATTATATATTATTATATATGAATAATATTATATATATTATTATTATGTATTTCAGATTATTATTATTATCCTGTTTGCAAATTAATCATTTTTGTTTAAACACATTTAATGCCAGTTTTTTCTTTAAAATTTTTTTTTATATTTCAGAATATTATAAGGGTGTAAATGGCTCAGTTGCATAAATTGCTTTTATATAATTTGAGTCAAAGTTTCAACAAACCACTTTCTTCGCTGATTCATAAAAAGGAACTCTTCATGCATAAAAGTTTCACCATGAGATTGTAGCAATTCAGTCACATCTCCAGGCTTCACTTCTAGTTCTTTTTCTGTTTCCATCACATTTGCAGTTATCCCTCCAGTGAAGTCTTGAAATTCCTCAAATTCACCCATGACTGTTAGAATCAGCTTCTTTCATACTCTTATTAATGTTAACATTTTGCCCTCCTCCCATGAATTATAAATGTTCTTAATGTCATTTCGAGTAGTGAACCCCTTCCAGGAGGAAGTTTTTAATTTCCCAGATTCATCATAGGAATCACTATATGGCAGCACAAAGTATATTTATTAAATAATAAGACGTGAAAGTCAAAATTACTCCTTGATACAAGGGCCACAGAATAGATGTCATGTTCGTAGACAAGAACATAGCACTAATCTCCGTGTATGTCTCCAGGAGAGCTCTTGGGTGAGTACGTGGATTGACAGTGAGCAGTCATATTTTGAAAGGACACTTTTTTTTTTAAGCAATAGATCTCCACAGTGCATTTAAAATATTTAATACATCATGTTGCAACCAATATCTGTCATCTAGGCTTTGTTGTTCCATTTATAGAGCATAGACAGAGCAAATTTAGCATAATTCTTAAGAGCTCTAGGGTTTTCAGAATGGTAGATGAGCATGGGATTCAAGTTAAAGCCACCAGCTTAGAGTCCACCTGCTTTTTAAAGCTCTAAAGTAAAGCATTGACTTCTCCATAACAGAAAGTCCTAGATGGCAACTTCTTCCAATAGAAGGCTGTTCCATCTCTACTGAAAATCTCTTGTCTAGTGTAGCTATTTACATCATTAATGTAGCTGGATATTCTGGATAACTTGCTGCAGCATCTACATCAGCATTTGCTGCTTTACCTTACACTCCTGTGTCATGAAGATGGCTTCTTAAACCTTGTGAACCAACCTCTACTCACTTCAAACTTTTCTTCGCCCCTCTCAGCCTTCACAGGTTTGAAAAGAGGTAGAGTTTTGCCCTGACTTAGATGTTAGAATATGGCAATAGTGTGGCTGGTTTGATCTTCTCCTCAGGCCAATTAAACTCATTTCCATTTCTGGAATAAGTCTCTTTCTCTTTCTTATTATTTGTGTGTTCACTGGAGAAGCCCTTTTAACTTCCTTCAAGGAGATTTCCCTTGCATTCAAAATTTGAGTAGCTGTTGGGTACATGAGGCCTTGTTTTCAACCTATTCAAGCTTTCAACATGTCTTTCTCACTATGCTTTTGATCATTTTCAGCTTTTTTTTTTTTTTTTTTTTTTTGCAGTTTTTGGCCGGGGCCGGGTTTGAACCTGCCACCTCCGGCATATCTGGCTGGTGCCCTGCTCCTTTGAGCCACAGGTGCAGCCCCTCATTTCCAGCTTTTAATTGAAAGTGAGAGAATTGCATCTCTTCCTTTTGCTCAAACACTCATGGACTAATGTAGAGTGATGAATTGACTTAATATTGATACTTCTGTGTTTCAGGGAATAAGGAGCTTTGAGGATAGGGAGAGAGATGGAGGCACAGATGGTTGGTAGGGGATTTACAACGCATATAACATTTATTGATTAAGTTTGCCATCTTGTAAGGAAACACCCCAAAATAATTACAATAGTAAAATTAGAGATCACTGATCACGGAGCACCATAACAGATATAATAATAATGGGCAAGGTTATAATATTGGGAGAGTTAGCAGAATGTGACACAGAGACATGAAGTGAGCACATGCTAGTGGCAAAATGGCACCAATAGACTTGCTGAAAGCAGGGTTGCTACAAACCTTTATTTGATAAAAAAAAAAAAAATGCAATATCTGTGCAGCAAAACAAAGCAAACTGCAATAAAAATTAGATTTGCTTGTAATTCTCTGCAATTTGGCAGGCAGCACTATCTTCTGCCCTATTTTGTCCTTTTAACTAAAAGTATTGTGTGCATTTTCCTTCATAGATTTCTGATTTTGAAACATCCTCATCTGGATGCTATGTAGTTATTCTTCCTTAGTTTCTCACAGGGTGCTACCAGCTTGACCCTTACTTAATTATCTTCTCCAGGTCAGATTTTTATTTCTCCTCTACCAGCCATTTTTTTTTTTTTTTTTTTTTTTTGTCTTTAGAAGCTCCAACAATAATACCCTGTGTCTATTTCTTTTGAATTATCCCTATGGCATTTTCCAATAAAATATGATATCTCCAAAGGTAGTTTTTAAATATGTTAGCCAAGAATATGATTAACAAATCAGATAAAAAGGGATGAAATGATCTTTAGATAGCTGGAAAGAAAAGTTTAGATGCTGAAACTCTGGAGTCTAATCTTTTTGCTGGCTCTATGTCCTTACAGGAGGTGACTTCTTTAGGCTGCTATTGCCCCTTATGAGAATGGAGACATTTGACTTTATAATTTTAAGATATAGTTGAACACTAAAAATTTTTAGAGAAACATTTTCACTGAGATAAAAATGTGTATTACCAATCACCTATAACATTTAAGGAATTACAAATCATTATCCCACGTGCTTAAGGTTTTAATCGGACAAGAGTTTACTTTCAAAATATAAATTTGCCTTTATATCTTGTACATGGCTCTAATTTAGTTCAGTTTACTCTTAATTTCTACTTATATTTTTACTGAAAAATAATCTGACTACTCCAAATAATGTATTTCATTGCTAACAAGCTGAATAGGTCTTTAATTTCATCTCTCTTTATGAAGCCCAACAACTGAGTTTATATTCATTTATTTACATTTATGACTTTTTTCACACTTGGGAAGTTTGAATCTAACATACTTAGACTTGAACAACTTTACCAAGATAAAATTCAGTATTTGGCTTTTAAATCAGAAACAACAATGCTATTTAAGATAATGGAAAATCAAGTATATTAATGTCTTTTGGCTCTATAATTAGCTATTCTGAAAATACAGTCTTCTTGGAAATATAGAATGCTGTATTTTCAAGCCTTTAGAAGATCCAAGATCACAACTTAGTCATGTAGTAAACAGATTGTAATAATCAGAAAGATCAATGAATATAAGACATTTTGTTAACATTTGAATAGGGAGTGGAGAAGAATGTTAATCCAATAATGTTGAAATTATTTCAGTGGACATATCAAAGAACATATATTTTTGGCTTTGAAATAATTTTTAAAAGCCTTCTGGATTGAGCAATTTCTGCCTATACATGAAAGGGGCACTGATATCATTACCAGTTAAGTCTTAAGTCAGCTTGCATGAGAAAGCTCTGCAATAGTACAAAGCACTCCGTCAACTCAAATTCTTTAGCTGAGATAGAGAAAAATTATAAAAGTAGAGAGAAATCACATAGACAGAATCAAATCCCATAATTTATTCATTCTGATTTTTGTCTTTTTTTCTATTTTAACTGCCATATAGTGGGTAAAAATGAATTAAAATATCATTACAATTGTTTTTTAATTACTCCTAGTATTTGTCAAAGAAATTTTTGTATTGTATGTTGAAATGCTTTGCTAATGGTCAGTCAGAAACAGAGTCTGCTTTTTCACGTCTGTCTGCACCTTTCATCATTACATTGCTCCTTTCTTTCACTAAATATTTCCCCTAATTTTTACTGACACAAACATGGAAAGAATAAGAAGAGGAAGAGAAAGAGGGAAGAGGAGGAGCAGGAGGAGGAGACAACGACGGGCAATATTAATTATTGGGCAGATCATTTTGTGTGGTTTTAATCTAACTTTTGTACAGTTGTTCCTTGGTATTTGGGAGGGGGAGATTGGTTCTAGGACCCCAGAGGATACCAAAATTCATAGAGGCTTAAGTCTGTTATACAAAACAGCACAGTGCTTACGTATAACTGACTTAGGCACTCAGTCACATATACTTTAAGTCAGAAATTTCCATCGTTTTTGGCACCAGGGACTGGTTTCATGGAAGACAATTTTTCCACAGGCTTAGAGTGGGTGGGCTGCTTTAGGATGATTCAAGGGCATTGCATGTATTGTGCATTTTATTTCTATTATTTTTACATTGAAACATACAATGAAATAATTATATGACTCAACATAATGCAGAATCAGTGGGAGCCCTGAGCTTGGTTTCCTGCAACTAGATAGTCCCGGTGCCAGCATCACCACCTAAGCGTCTCCTCAGATAATCAGACATTAGATTCTCATAAAGAAGGCGCAATTGTGCAACCTAGATTGTTCCCATGCATAGTTTAGGGGTCATGCTTCTGTGAGAACCTAAGGCTGCCTCCCATCTGACAGGAGGTGGAGGAGCCCAGGCAGTAATGTGAGCAGTGGGGAGGGGTGTAAACACAGAGGAAGCTTTGCTTGCAGGCTTACCTCCTAGAGTGTAGGCTGGTTTAGAACAGGTCACAGACCAGTACCGGGTCTGCAGCCAAGGGATTGGGGACTGCAGCTTTCAGTCATCTCTAGATTGCTCATAATATCTGATACAATGCATACACATCTCTTATCAGCAAGGTTTCAACACGTACTCAGTGCCTGCCAATTCATATGAGTATTGCTTTTTGAAACTTTGTGGAATTCAGTATCTTTTTTTAAATTTCAGGTTAATATTTTTTCTCTGTATTTTTAATCCTTGGTTGATTGAATTCAAGGATACGGAACCCACAATACAGAGGACCAACTGTTTTTGCTTTAAGCATGTCTTTTGTAATGAAAATTTTACATATACTGCTTTATTGTTGGGAATAATGCACTTAGTCTGTATCTTGCCTTTTTAGTTTCTATGACTTTAAGAGGTCCTCAAACTTTTTAAACAGGGGGCCAGTTCACTGTCCCTCAGATCGTCGGAGGGCTGGACTATAGTTTAAAAAGCAAAACAAAAAAACTATGAACAAACTCCTATGCACAATGCACATATGTTATTTTGAAGTAAAAAAACAAAACGGGAACAAGTACAATCACACCACCTCATGTGGCCCGCAGGCCATAGTTTGAGGACCCCTTAAACAGATATTATGTTTCTCAAATGCCCATTTGGTAAGGAAGAATTGTGCTAAGCATTAGGGGTGCTATATAAATGGTATTGGAACAGGTTTTAAATATTTAATTGAATTAAGTTTTTTTTTAAATTTAGAAATTAAATCAACCAGGACCATCACTGCCATATAGTTCTCTATTTTGTTGATTATCTTAAAACTTCTCTAGCTATTATTAATCCTTTGTACAACTCTAATAGCCCACAATGACTTTGGATTTGATTATATGAGAAAGAAAAATATTATATTTTTTATCTTTTTATTTTTAGCCCTCCACCATCCTATTAATGCAATTGAAATTGTGAAAACATTTCTCTGTTTTTATATTGTATTTTTTATAATGTATTTGCTTCAACATTTAGATAATCCTAGACAGTTGCATATATTGCTGTTAGTATCCTTATTTACCATTTTCTTTAATAAATGGATCTGCCAAGATCCATTTTCTTCAATAATAATCCCAATTTCATCAGTTTTGAAATTCAGCCTTTAATATCTGTGTAAAAAAAGATGCAGCTTCAAATCCCCCAGCCTGTTAGCTGTAAAAGTTACTTAATGATCTAAGTAGTTATAGGTCAGTCAAGTCAGCCAGTCCTCCTCTGGTTCAGACACTCTGAAAGCCATCACGACCCTGGGCTGAAGAAAAAACACCAGATGTGCATCATGGGAAAGTAACAAAGGCTGAGTCCTTCAGCTAGAGATCAGAGGGCTGGATGATGTATAGCTAAAGATCGTAAATTAGGGGAAGGGCATAAGAACTCTGAAAGGCCAGGTGCGGTGTCTCATACCTGTTATCCCAGCACTCTGGGAGGCTGAGCTGGGTGGACTGCTTGAGCTCACAAGTTCAAGACCAGCCTTTACCCTCTTCTAAAGCCCCTAGTAGTAGGTTTTTGTTTAAACTATTCCTGTTATTTTTGTTATTGTTTTCAATTTATAAGGTTCTCTTGTATGTCTGGCTTTTGTCCTGTTTGCTCCCAACCTCGGTGTGTGTTTAGTCAATTATTTTTTTCTGTTAGAGTTCTTAGAGAAGTTTAATGCTTTATGGTCATGAATCTTGTTGATTTGAAATTAAAAGAATATTTATTTTGTGGACATTTAATATAGAGAAATATGACTAATTGGATAATAATCCATAATCCCACTCTCTGAAAAACTTAACTTCCTTTATTATAAAAACAACATATCAGCAACAACAACGACAACAACAAAAATCACCTGGCTGGGCATGGTGGCTCATGCCTGGAAACATAGTACTTTGGGAGACAGAGGAGAAAGAATCATTTGAGGCTAGGAGTTCCACAGCAGCATGAGCTATTAGGGAGGCTGAGGCAGGAGGATCATTTGAGTCAGGGAGCAGGATTTAGCCACTGCACTCCAGCCCAGGCAACAGAGGGAGACCTTGTCTAAAAAAAAAAAAAAAAAAAAATAGAATCAAATGTGACTGTGCCCTGGGTTCCTGTAATCTCCCAGGGTGGAAATCAAGACAGACTTTTTTCTTAATTTACCTTGTGCACAAAGGAATCCACACTAAGAAAGGAAAAGTTGGGGCTGCTCTTCTGCGACAGCTGTAATGGGGTATGTGAAAGCATGTGTAGGAGGGGCTTTCTACCACCTGCACGGTAGCTTTACATGCTTCTTCATGAATCGCATGTAGCATTAGCACATTAAACCTCCACTTCTAGGTGTGATTATTACTATTAAAATGAAAGGTTTTTTTTTTTTTTTTTTTTGAGATAGAGCCTCAAGCTACCGCCCTGGGTAGAGTGCTGTAGCATCACAGCTCACAGCAACCTCCAACTCCTGGGCTCAAGTGATTCTCCTGCCTTCGCCTCCCCAGTAGCTGGGATTACAGGCACCTGCCACAAAGCCCAGTTATTTTTTGATTGCAGCCGTCATTGTTGTTTGACGGGCCCAGGCTGGATTCAAACCCGCCAGCCCAGGTGTTTGTGGCTGGTGCCTTAGCCGCTTGTTACTACAAGTTGGAGCTCCAGCTGAACTGCGCCTGGGGGGCGGGGGGTGCTCTGGGAAAGTCCCTGGCCCTGAAGATAGTAACTTGTGGTTATCAGGTGGTTGGTGTCTTGCTTCTAATTGGCTAGACACTTGGCAAGAGTCTTCTGCTCCCTCATGTGGACAACACAAAAATGGAAACCAACCAATCTGCTAGTCCCCAAATCACACAGAAAATGACAAAATAAAAATGAACTTTCCTGTGTTTTCCAACCTTCTTTCTCTCCAAAATTATTGCTACAAGTTTTTTGTTTTTGGTATTATTTCTGTGAGTGTGTGTAGATGTTATAACAAATACTAAAATAACCTTAATATTAATATTATATTAATTATCTGTATTATATGAAGTGATGTTATCACATCAAGGAGCTTATGCTCTGTACACCATTTTGTTTTGTGCATTTTTAATTTAACACAGTATACTTTAGAGATTCTGCATATCAACATATAAAAATGGACCTATTTAACTTTGTTCTGTAATAATCTATGTACAGATAAACCAGCGTGGTCCACACCATTATGCCACCTTGATTTTATTGGCTGATGAACATTTTAGCTTAATTCTTTTTTTCTTTTTTTTGAGACAGAGTTTTGCTTTATCACCCTGGGTAGAGTGCAATGACATCACAACTCACAGCAACTTCCAACTCTTGGGCTCAAGCGATCCTCCTGCCTCAGCCTCCCAAGTAGCTGGAACTATAGGTGCCTGCCACAATGCCTGGTTACTCAGGTTAATTCCTGATTTTTAAAAATAATATTTCAGGCTGCTACAAGCAGACTTGCATATTTCTTAGCAGAATTTTATACATACAAAAACTGGGGTGAGATCGTCTCAGGAGACCGATGCTTCACTGAATTAAGGAGGGAGATCTGCCCTTTGTTTCCTTCAGGGAATTTGGATGAACATATCTAGAATTTATTATTCCCTCCGTTTCCTCACATGTGCTATTACTGCTCTCAATACCTACCATTCTCTCCTCACTTTCCTCATATGTTTTTTTGTCACAAAACAAAATCGTTATTGCCTCTCACAGAATTGTGGTGAGAATTAGAAATAATAGATGTGAATGCTCATATATGACTCATATTTGGTGAATAAGAAATAATTAGATACTTTTACTTTTCTAAATGTTGTTACTAAAGAAACTGGAGAGGGAAAACAACCTAATAGATCAATGGAAAAAAAAAAAAACAAACTTGCCCAAGAGGCTCTTTGGTTTAAAAATGAGTATGTCAAGGGTTGAGGGGAACAATAATGTTAAATTATGTTAGTTTATTCATAAACACCACCTGAACTACTTTAGAAACGAATTGACCTTATTTACAGTAAAATATAAGTACACAGTTTAAAAATGAAGTAAAATAAAAAATGAAGTTTAAACAAATTATATGCCACAAGGGGAAAGAAGTAAATCAAGAACATAGATTTATATAGTTGTTGCTATTGGTCCTTAATTGGGGCACAATGACCCATATTTTCATCTAACATCTGGAACCTGGGAGCTGCATAGCATTTTAATGCTTTATCTGGTTTTCCACTCGTCACCCTCAAACCAATGGCTCCCCCCCCCTACTACCAGTAGAAGGCAGATTCCTTTGCTCATCAGAGGTATTCTGTGGTTTGCTCTCTAGCTACTTCTATGCATTCACCATTTCTTGTGAGACCACAGTAAAAACAAACGAATGAGCATTCTTCACACATCACAAGGAGAACAAAAGGAGAAGGAAATTGAGGCTGAAAGGTTAAGCAAAGACAGATGTAGTTACTCTTTTTCGGGGCCAGTACATGGTGGTTTCAGTTTGAGTGGGCAATTACAGACATCTGGTGAGCCGAGTTTCTGCAATTTTGCCACAAGCCTTGATAATCTAGTCCTCAGTGTAGATGCCTTTGAATTTTTTGTCTTTTTTTACTGATGCTCTCGGTCAGAAAGTCTAAGTAAAAACTTATTCTCTGTAATAAATTCCCAATTTCAAAATTTGCTTCTTATAAGCATGCATGCAAAGGACACACACACTTAAACCCACCTACCCACCCCACTTCTGTAATCTCAGAGCCAAGGAAAGGCTGGAAGTACAGACCTTATGATATACATATACACACACATACATACTTGTATATGTATGTACACATATACACACACATACATACTTGCATATGTATGTACACATATACACACACAGGAGCACATCTGTTAATATATTTTCTCTGTTTTCTTATTTCTGTTTATATAACTGTGATATGTTTGTTTTCTCTCCATTTCTTATCTTCCTTATTCTTCACCTTTTTTTCTATACTGGGTGGTAAATATAAATGTGTACATAAATGTAAAGATATGTATATACACAAATATATATGTATATTAGTATGTGTGTGTTTCACTACATATATATTTTAGTTAGTATACAATAACTTCACAAAAATGATACTATGTGATTCAGGTAATGATACCCTTGTTTTAATGGAAGAGAGAGCAAAAATGCTCCAGAAATAATACAATACATTTAAATACAATCTTGCCTTTTTTGACTTGTCACATAATTTACCAAGGATAAACTAAATTATCACATGAATAAGAGAATGTAATTTTCTGCAAGATAGAATAGACGATCCCATTAACTTTGGAGAAGCAAACATAATATGACTTATTTCCTCTTTTTAACAGTCATCTAGAAAAATATGCTAAAGATATGTGGTGATCACAAATAGCATTTAACAACCTCTTTGCTGTAAAAATTTCAAGATATTGGTGTACTAAAGAAGGTTGGAACCAGTAAGGACTAATAAATGATATGTCATTTATTTTGCTCTGCCTAAATAGAAGACAACTAAATTTCTTTTTCTAAAGAGATAGTTTTTTTTTTAAAAAAAGATCAACTGTTTCTCAGATTGAATTTGCATAATAAGTATATCAGTGCATTTGTAAAATTATCTGTGAAGAAACAAGAATATCAATGTATGCTTTAGGAATAAGGCACTTTTCCCAGCATCTGGGACATGTAAAAACAAATGAAGGCATAAAGAAAGATGAAAACAGGGAGTAAATGATAACTTGTCAAACAGAGCTTCTAAGAGATAGCACTGGAATTTACCAGGGAAGTGATGGTGAATTTTTAAGGCATGAAAGGAGAAAGAAACAAGCAGCCAGCCCTGCCAGGAGAGGCTCAAAGCCAGGAAGAACCCCCTATTGCAAAAAAAGGTAAGCTCAATGATCCACATTCCCACCATTGACAACTGTAATTCTAGCCATAAGAGAGCCCTTGGCAACCGGAGGCCCTGTGAGTAACAGCAGGAGCTTCCTGGAGTACATGTGATGACGCTGGCTGTTCCAGAGAAGGTGTTCACACTGGGTGGCACATGCCCGTGGTAATCCAAGCAGTGATAGCATGGCACCATTGTTAGGGCCCATTTTCCACAAGACCACATTGTGCACTGGGGTCCAATAGCCCATGTACTGACATATTCCTGGAGCCCTGGATCCCCATACCTGTGTACTGTGGCCCCAGAACTCTAGGCCTCATGCTGCCTTACAGACTGGGGAATGAGAGGTACAGTGCCCCATTGAGGCTGACCCTGTAACAAAAGAATAAAACTAGAAATAAATAATGAGAAGAATCCTGGAAAACATAGGAAAGTGTGGAAATGGAACAACATGCTCAGAATGACCAATGGGTCAGTAAAGAAATTAAAAATAAAATTAAAAAATTAATTTAAACAAATGAAAATGGAAATACAACATAGTAAAATTTATGGGATATTGCAAAAGCAATTGATAAGTTTATAGCAATAAATGCCTATGTCCAAATAGGAGAAATACTTCACATTAGCACTTCAACAAACTATAAAAGCAGAGCAAGTCAAGCCCCAAATTAGTAGAAGGGTGGAAATAATAGAGATCAGACCAGTAAGTAAATTGAGACAAAAATACAGAAGATCAATGAAACAAAAAGTTGATTTTTTGAAAAGATAAGCAAAATCAACCAACCTTAGCTAGGCTAATTGAGAAAAAAAGAGAGAAAAGCCAAATACGTAAAATAAATGAAAAAGAAGGCTTAACCTCGGAAATACAAAGAAGCATTATTAGAGTTATTATGACAAACCACACACCAATAAATTGGAAAATCTAGAAGAAATGGATGTATTTTTGGAAACATACACCCTACCAAGACCGAACCATAAAGAAATAATAAAATCAACAAACCAGAATCAGTAATGAGATCAAAGCTGTAATTAAAAGAAAGGCCAAGACCTGAGGGATTCACTACTGAATTCTACTAAATACTTTCAAAAGAGTTAATATATTACTACTCAACTCTTTGTAAAAATTGAAGAGGAAGGAATACTTGCTAACTGATTCTTTGAGGCCAAAATTACCCTGACACCAAAACCAGACAAGGACAAAAGACAAAAAGAGAATTGCATTTGCATAATGAAAATATATGAAAAAGTCCTCAACAAAATACACTGACCATTCAAGGAACTGTGAAAAATTGGTTAATACATAGAGGTGGTCAACACAAGGAACTAGGCCTCCTGTAATGATATATATATATAATTTCATTAGATAACATCATACAAAATCATATGTAATCACAACAAAGTAGGATCATATATATACAGTATCATATAAAATTGATAATTTATTATTTTCTCATGGTTTAATCATTCTTTCTGAAAAAAAGTCCATCTTAATCTGTTTCTTTTTCTTATTACAAACATTAATGGAGAAAGCACTTTCAATGGTGGTTACCCCACACATCATACCTGGGCATTTTTCCCTAGCAAATCACTTCAACTTCATTTGTAGTCTCTGCAATTTCTATGTCATCCTCAGTTGTTTCCATTTCATCAGCTATTTCAAGCACTTTTACACTGGTCTATACTTCAGTCAATATCATTTGGAAAATTCCTTGTTGGTCAGGTTCATTACAGGTAGCCACCTCATTATCCATTGGAAGAATTCCTTCAAAATCTCCTTTGAGTTCTGCCATCACAAGTAGACTTTCTGATGGGGGCTCCAAACATTGTGTTCTTGGGTTGTGAGAAACTCAACTTTCTTGAAAAACTACTGCATCATTTCTGGATGAACTCTAGTCCAAGCAGAACTGATCCAGAGGACAGCATCCAGAGTATTAGTTGATAGAGCAGATGAAGCTACTTCTACAGGTGGACCACAGGTTTTAGTAATGACGGACTGCAGGAGCTGGGCTTTGTAGTGCATTTTAAAAGTTTTGATAATGCTTTGGTGAAAAGGTTGGGTTATTGAGGTCATGTTTGGAGGCAGAAATTCTAGTCTCGAGTGTGTCAGATGATTCCCTTGTATGTGTCCAAAACAGTTGTCTACTGTCAGTAAAACATAGCACTTCTTCTTCATTTATTGGTCAACAATTCTTCCCCATTACTCAAATAGGACAACAGTCATCCATGTGCATTTGTTTAATCTCAAGCACTGGGAGCGTATGTCTTCAGGCTTCAGGTTCTTGAATGTGCATAATTTGCCAATTTATCAGTCAACAAAGGCATTATTTTCTCTCTGGTTGAGCTAGTGCAAAGTAGAACTGTGAAACGTTCTTTGAAAAGTTTTCCATTCTTTTATTTGTCACCCTTCATGATGAGGCATCATCTTGAAAAAGAGTTACACTCATCAGTATTAAAGACGTTGTCATCTTTGAAGCCTCTGGTGAAGTCTGGGAACTTTTTGATGAACTATTCCACAACTTCTACTGGAAATTCTTTGAATTAACCATGCAAGACAGTGTCACAGATAGTCGACGTTTAAATTTCTCATGCTTAGAAACCTGCCACCATGAATCCCTGTATTTTTTTCAACTTCTTGGATCACCTGTCCAGAGATTTGGGTGTTAACTTCCCTCATTTGTTTGAATCAGCTTCATATGTCTTCATTGACTTCATGTAGGGAAGTTTTCATCCTTATCCATTGTAGTCTCTGCTTTCCTTACCACATGTTTCCAAGTACTCATGTTTATGTTTTTGGATGTTGCTAACTATGGTCTTGTTAATACCAAAATGTTTTACTCTCCTTCTTTGGTTGCTACTTTCCAGAAAATATAGAAGATCAACTGTTTTCATCAATGTCAGCTCTTTGAGTTATATTTGTTGGGCCATTGTGCCTTGATCAACTATAACATTTTTTCAGTAATTATAGGAGACTGGTCCTTCACATTAAAAAAAAATTCTACAACATATGATAAACAAGAGGATGTTAGGCCTAATCTAACAGATGGTAGTAATAAAACATGAAAAAAGAACTTACACTAAAGAAAGTATAACACAACAAAAAAGCAGAGTCTATATCCTTGGTTTAGAGTGAACTCTAAGTTCACTAGAGTTCAAGTGAAGTTATACAGGGTAAATTAATACTGTGTGTCACTATCCAAAAGGTCAAGGTACAATTTGCAGAGGTGTTCAATAGAAGAATGTTAGTCTTTCATAAAGTACATGTGGTGCACATATGGTCTATGAAAATAAAATCAACTTAAGGAGGTGTTCAATGTAGGGAGATGGTCAACTATGGAAGTTCTACTGTACTTCAACATGACTCTTCTAATAAGACATTCTCACACATAACTACATTAAAGGTCTTTCCACTGTAGATTGCTGGGTCAAGACAAGAATGCCCACTTTTGCTACTATCAATCAACATATTAAGTTTTGGCCAGAGTGCAAGAGAAAGAAATAAAGGGCATTTAAACTGGAAAGGAAGAAGTCAAAAAAGCCTGCTTATAGATTTTGTAGATCACACGTTCTTATATTTAGAAAAATATAAGGACACCATTAAAAAACTATTAGGACTAACAAACAAGTTAAAGTTGCAGGACAAAAAAAATCAACATACAAAAATTAGTAGCATTTCTATACATTAAACAACATGGAAGAGAAATTGAGAAACCAATTCTATTTACAATAGCTATAAAAAATATAAAAAGGTAGGCATAAACTCAACCAAAGAAGCTAAATATTTCTACAAGGAAAACTAATATTCTCTTAGGATAGAAATTGAAGTAGAAATACAAAAAGAAAAAGAAAGACATTCTCTGCTCATGCATTGGAAGAATCAATTATTAAAATGTCAATATTACTCAAATTATCTACAGATTCAAGGCAACTGCTATCAAGATACCAAAGGCATTCTACACAGGAACAGAAAGAAAATCTGAATATTTATATGGGAACACAAAAACCCTAAATGGCAAAAATTAATACTGAGCAAAAAGACCAAAGCTGGAGGCATCATACTACCTGACTTTAAAATTTATTACAAAGCTATAGCAACAAAAACAGCATGGTACTAGCATGAAACACACACACACACACACACACGAACTAATGGAATAGAGTAAAGAACCAGATATACTTTCACATATCTGCAACCAACTCATTTTTGACAAAGGCTCCAAGAACTTACAATGGGGAAAGTACAGTTTTCTCAGTAAACATGGCTAAGAAAACTGGATAATCATATGCAAAAAAATGAAACACCACTCTATATCACCATGCCCAAAAAATAAAATCAAAATGGATTAAAAACTTGCATTTAAAACCTAAAACTATGAAATGAGGAGAAGAAAACACTAGGAAAATACTCCATGACATTGGCCTGGGCAAAGATTTTTTGTGTAAGACTTCAGAAACACAAGAAACCAGAGCAAAAAATAGACAAATGGGATTACTTCAAGCTAAAAATCTTCTGAACTACAAAGGAAACAATCAAGAAAATAAATACATAACCCACAGAATGTGAGAAAATATCTTTAAACTATTCATCTGATAAGGGATTACTAACAAGAATATATAAGCAGCTCAAAATGAGCAAAATATGTAAATAGACCTTTCTCAAAAAGACATACAAAATGGCCAACAGGTATACAAAAAATGTTTAACATCTTCAATCATTAGGGAAATACAAATCAAAACCATAATGTGATGGTAAGCAGTCTATCAAAGGGATGTCAGATCTTGGTGTTTATTGCTATTCCGTTCACAATGGCAAAGACATGGAATCAACCTAAGTATCAGTCAGCAAAGTACTGGCTAAAGAAAATGTGGTATGTATCACAGTGGACAATGGACTACTATTTATTCATAAAAATAATGAAATCATGTTATGTGGGGCAACATGGATAAAACTAGTGGTTATTATTTTAAGTGAAGTAGATTAGAAACAGAAAGACAAGTATCACATGGACTAACTCATATGTGAGAGCTAAGAAAGTGGATGTCATGCAGGTAGAGAGCAGAGTGATGCTTTCCAGGCTGAGAAGAACTGAGCAGGAAAGAACAATGGGTGGTTGGTTAATGCGTACAAATACACTGTTAGATAGAAGGAATGAGTTCTGCTGTTGTTTAGCAGAGTAGGGTGACTATACTAATCAAAATATCTAGAAGGGAAACTTTGAAATGTTCCCAACAGGAAGAAATAATAAATGTTTGAGATGATGTATCTCTTAAACACCATCACTGCATATCGTATGCATGGATCAATATATCACATTCACCTGTATCTAATTAGTATGTGTAATTATTATGTATCAATCAAAAATGAAGGGTTCCTGTTCTCAAAGAGTCTACAATCTAATTGTGGGAGTTGGGGATGGGGTAGGAGCAGAATAGTCCCCAAATGCAAAAGTCTTTTAAATTGATAATGCCTAGAAGAGCAAATAAACTAATGCAAGAGAACCAAGAATAAAAAGAAAACAAAAAGAAACAACATAGTGGTTTCAGAATTGCTAATATTGTTTATATAGTACATGCCTCTCCATGTTACTGAAGGGACTTACCCAATCATTGTCACTTATTTAATTATTTTTGCAAACCAACTATTGGATCTTGCAGTTATGAAATGTTTATGTGACTGGAGTTAATTATGTATTGGAAACCTAATGGTACAGAAAAAAGACTAGAATATTTCACTTTACAAGTTTTGAATTTTATTTCCAGCCTAACTAGTTGCTATTAGCTTGACTTGAATGGAATTAAATATCGGATACTATTTTTCACTTTAAAACAGGTGCAGGCTCAGCCTCCTGATAATTTATAGAAATGAATGCATTAGCAAATATTAGCAACTAAATAATTATAATATATAAAAGACTTTTATCATATGCTTTATCTATTTTGAACTTTTTATTTATTTGTAGTATTTAAGAATTACTATCTTTCTTGAACTAAAAAACTGAGGGAAATATTTATTTCTGATATAGCAACTATCTGGGCCTATTTCATGCTACAAATAAATGTGTCTAGTATTTGCCTTCCTTGTCTAGTGTGAGGGTCAATCCCAGGACTTTGCTCAAGAATTTTGAACCAGAGTTGCTTAGAGAAGATAAACTTAGAATACAACTGAATTGGTGATGCCATGTTTGAAATGTTATTATTTTCATCTTTTGTTGCCCTCAAGTAGTTCACTCAGATTCTAGAATGATTGTTTCCAAATAAAGAATGAATGATTCTCATGCAGATCTAAATATTCAATTAAAGATCTATCTATTTCATCAATATCCCATTGATTAATATTGAGAAGAGCTAAGAACTTTCAATATTCAAGTTTAGGTATTATTTTAAGGACCCACACTCTATTTTAATTTGTCCTGTATACCTAACGAAGGTACAAATTACAGTGAGGAAGGAACACTATACAAAAGGTTGGAGCCCTACATAAGGCTGATAGAACAAACAGTTGGATTCTAGTGTGTCCAAATCTACAATCATGACCCTCAGAGTGAAGTAGTTATTTTTTAAATTCATAAATAATCATTATTATTGAGCAACAGTAACCTGGCAGACACTGTATTAGACATTTTGTATATACTATACAAAGACTATCTTGCCTTGTTTTCCAACTGGCATTTGGAATGCTAAAGTAAAAAAAAAGAGGGGTCATAGTTTAAAAAATGGCAGAAAGTTGATTATTAAGCAGAATGTAAATGCCATTAACAGTGGAAAATATATACTGAAGTATTTGTATGCAAAAAATTAGTGATGTCTTTAAAGCACGCAAAAAAAAAAAAAAGAAAGAAAGAAAAAGAAAAAGAAGTGTACAAAGGGCATAAAAATAGATGAAACAATGTTGATAAGCCTTGAGAAATTTTGCATTTTGAAAGATCACTATGGTAACCTGGGTGGGGAAAGACCGCACGAGGCATTAGATGGAGTGACTTGGGGGCACTGGATTCACTCCCTGTCTTATGGTCACTTATTTTTGCCGTTATTTAGTTATGTTGGGCACTAGCTTTCCCTTGCTTCTCCTCTCCAACAACTGGCATTTGTTTCTCTGCATTCTTAGTTCCTGGCCGACAGCCTGAATCCTCAGGCCTATATGTTTGGTTTCAAGCTTCATCCATGCTTAGAAATGTTTTCTGACAAACCACCCTACCAAAGATTATCCTACCAACTAATTATAACCCATATCAACCCCAAATTTACCATTGGCACTGGAATTTGTTTCAATGAGCACTAGCCCTCCAGCTCGACCTGACTCCTTAGCTCTGTCTGTTCTTAAAGTTTACTTCTCCTTGTCATTGATCCAGGTCTCTGAAGGACCAGAATCCTTACCACTGAGGCTTCCTGAATTAAATCTAAAGCAGACTCTTTCAATCCCGGTGAACTTGTACTAGCAAAGAAACATTTCATAAAAGGTGAGTTATACATTATTTTTAGAAAATGTATAATTGGTCATGGAGGAGAAGAGACACAAAAATTATAATCTATCAGCATAGTTATTTTAAGATAAAAAACTCTGCTCAGAGAGATCAAAAGAAAATAATGTTTAGACCATTGTTTTTAACCTTGTAAAGATGCTTTCTAACATCTTCGCAAAGATATTTGAGTATGTTCAATATTTTAATGTAAATAATAGAGACTAGGGTATAGTCTGAGTAATGAAAGGTTATGTTTTGTTAAGTAAATAAATAAATTTCACAAGATTAAAGTCAATGAAAAGTTATTTTTTGCTCAATATTCACTTCATTCCTTGCAACAATCCAGCATGGCTCTCCTCTTAGCAGTCACTCGGGGATTCTGGATGTCTAAGCTTTGTGGTTCACTAATACCAGCATAAGACTTTCTGGGTTGCTGAGCACATGTAAACAAAGAAACTGAACAACCCCAGGTTTTTTCCCTGTCTTCCTGGAAGTTATATAGAGTCAATGAACATTTCCTTAGAGTCAACAAATCACACAAATCTATCCAGTGACAAGTAGGCTGAGCAGGGCAAACTTCTGGGAACTAGGAGTCTAGAAAAAGGGGAGAACATTATATTAGTGAAAAAATATAATGTAGTTAGCACCTAACATATAGAGACTCAAGAAGTACATGAAGGAAGGGAAGTACAAGAGAAAGGAAAGATGTTAAAGAACATAAGTGTATCTCTGGAATTCAAAGAAATGTAATATTTTGAAAATTTTCATGAAAGTCAAATATAAGCAAAGATATTTATTACAATGGACTCTGGAAAGTACCAAGTAAGCCAAGATTTTGTTAGGTTGGTTTCTTTCAGCATTAGGCTATTCATGATCTCTCTTCCTACTGGAAAATACAAAGGCATTCACTAGGCCAGTAGCTGTCCAGCAAGTGCCAGATGCTGTGCTGATCTGTTCTAGAAAAGATACTAGATGCAGCCTACAAACAAAGATTTGGGCTATTGCTTGGTTAAATTTATGATGGTCCATCATTATTTATTATGATCCATTTGTTTATTTGTTCTTTTGTTGTTGTTGTTTTAATGGAGTACACTAATTAAATGGGGGGCATAATGAAACCTAACTATTGCATGTCTTTGAGGATGACATTTTAGTCTGCCAACCAGATGCTATATAGTGAATTTGCTTCACATGCTCACTTCTAACCAGTTACTGATTAGGGAAATAAAATTACTCTAATTAGCCCAGAGCAACCACGGTCCAGCTATTTCAAACCATACAGTTCTAAATACATTCCTTGAATATATTATAACATTTTTAAGGGTGGTGTCACACTTTTATTTTAAACCTTTATTTTATTTTGGGATCTCAGTCTCTCTATTCCCACACTTAATAAAAAGACTCTGGGAAACAAGACAGGTACTGCATTGTTCTCATGCTGCCCTCCTAGGACATAGAACGGTGTATGCCCTTCCAGGCTTCCAGTCTTATGCACTAAGTTGGTGTAAGTTTCATTCTTTCCTCAACGCTATCTCCCTTGTTGGCACTATCTCAGGTTTGGGTCAATTAGACACTCAACAACATTTTAAAACATGTATTTAAAAATCTAATAACACTTCCCTTTTTATTGGAAAATGTAGGAATTTCTTGTGATGATGTCAGTAGATTTTAAATTCATTCAAACTTATTCATATCAAGTATACAAAAAAAGATAGGGCTCTAATGTTTAGCACTAGCAAGCATTGTGGAAATGCTATTGTGCACTAGTCTGGATCCCAGTAATTGACCATATTTACCTCAGATAGACAAAAGTATATGCTACATATGAAGAGAAGATTCCTTGGGTCACTGTACAGATACGAATTCACCAAAACTTCCCCCTTGTTTTGCTATCACATTCTTCTGATTTCCACACTCGTTGAAGTGGTTGTGCAGGGGATTCTAACCCTTCCCTGACCACACGTAGTAAAACATGGACAGCCCAGAGTAGTAGGTATCACACATCATGTTCACTGCTAGTGGTTAATGTAGAGAAATTGTCAGACCCTGTTCTACTTGTCTATCATTCGAAAAATGGCAGACTAGATGTCTGGAACTTGTCACTCAGGGTAACAGAACAAGAGGATCCAGCTACTTCAGATCTTGTACAGCCCACCTGAGTGGCTGAATCAGTGTACTTTGCCACAGCTTCAACCAGGACACAGGTCATCAGGAATTAGAGTAGTGTGGATCTCTCGTAAGAATCACTTGATATATCCATTAAACAGATTAAGCAGCCTTTCAAAAATAGTTGTGAAATATTATTCAGCACATTGAATTTTATTCATTTCCTATTTTCTCTTGATGTTCCTTCTGTCTTTCTAGTGAAATTCCAATGCCTACTGTTAAATTATAGTCCCTTTTACTATCAGTGAAAGAAATTCAGTATATTAACCAGGATGAAATGTTCCACTTCCTACATAGCTGATATTATTGTGTTTTAGAAGGTTAGTTTGCATTAGGAGATGAATCAGTTTTATTAGAGTATCTATCTTCTTTTTATCTGAAAACATGTGAAAAAATTAATAATCTTAAGATTTTGCAAATGTTTCTTTTGAGTTGTTAGATTTGTTAAAAGTGGTTTGTGAATTATCTGGGCTTTAGAGATTATTGCATCCTGTGAAAGTAAACTTTCTATATAAAGTGAAGACTTTACTTGTGAGAAAGGCCTCCAGCTTTTCCTACATCTGCACTGACTCAGTTTACTCTTATCCACACTCCTATATTGCAGAAAAATAGAGGAGAGAGGCAGGGTGTTCTCCAGGTCAGCCTCCTGCTTATCAAGGTAAATGATTAAAGGCATTACTGTTACTTTTTAAAAAATTTTCTTGTAGCTTTATTGAGGCTCAATTGAAAAATAAAAATTTTATATATTCACAGTGTAGAAGGTGATGTTTTGATATATATACCTACATTATGAAATGATATCACAATCAAACTCATTAATATATCCAGCACCTCATATAGTTATTTCTACGTGGAGAGAATATTTAAGATCTATTTTCTTAACAAATTTCAAGTGTATGATATAGCGTTATCAATCAAAATTATTGCAAGGTACAATAGATCTTCAGAATTTATTCATCTTGCATAAGTAAAACCTTGTATTCTTTGACCAACATTTCCTCAACATTTCTACTCTTTCATCTATGAGGTTGACAGTTTTAGATTCTGCATATAAGTGAGATTATGCAGTATTTATTTTTTCTGTCCCCAGCTTATTTGATTTAGTCTAATATCGTCCAGGTTCATCCACATTGTTTCAAAAGACAGGATTTCTTTCCTTTAAAGCCAAAATGATATTCCACTGCACACATATGTGTGTGCAATGTTTTTTCTTTATCTATTCACTATTGATGGATGTTTTGATTGATTTCTTATCTTGTCTTTTGTAAGTAATGCTACACTTAACATGGGAGTGCAGTTATCACTGTAAGATGCTGATTCATTTCTTTTGGGCATAAACACAGAAGTAGGGTTTCTGGGCCCTGTGGTAGTTCTAATTTCAATTTTTAGAGAAGCAACCATACTGTTGTCTCCAATGGCTCTATCCGTTTATATTCTCTCCAACAGTGCACAAGGGTTCCTTTTTCTCCACCTTCTTTCCAACACTTCTTATCTTTAATCATTTTGATAACAGTCATTTCAACAGGTGTGCTGTGATATATATCATTGTGATTTAACTTCATTTCTTTGATCATTAGTGAGGTTGATAATTTTTTATATACTTGTAGGCCATTGTATGTCTACTTTTGAGAAATGTATATTCTTATCCTTTGCCCATTTTTAAACATGTTATTTTTTTTTTTTTGCTATTAAGCAATTTGAGTTTCTTATATATTTTTTGATATTAACCTCTTATCATATGTATAATTTGCAAATATTTTCTCTCATTTTTTAGTTTGTATTTTCACTCCGTGGATTGTTTCTTTTGCTGTAAAGAAACTTTTTAGCTTGATCCAATCCTGTTTGTCTATTTTTGCTTTGTTCCTATTTGTCTATTTGTGCTTTCTTGGCTGTGTTTTTGGGCTCACATTCAAAGTCATGGTTCAGATCAATGTCAAGCTGATTTTCTCCCACACTCTCTTTTAACAGTTTCAGGTCTTACATTTAACTGTTCAATCCATTTTCATTTTTGTATATAGTGTGAGATAAGGATCTAATTTTATTCATATGGCTATCTAGTTTTCCCAACAACAATTATTGAAAAGACTGCCCTTTCCTCATTGTGCATTTTTGACAATTGGCTGTAAATGTGTGGATTTATATCTGTATGTTCTATTCTGTTTTGTTAATTATTATGTTTATTTTTGTGCCAATGCCATGCTGTTTTGATTGCTACAGCTTTCTAGCAGATTTTGAAGCCAGGGTTTGTGATTCCTATTACTTTGTTTAACTTTTGTTCAAAATAGCTTTGGGTATCTGAGGTCTTTCTTGGGTTCTATATGAGTGTTAGAATTGATTTCTCTATTTCTGTGAAAGTTGATAGAGATTTCACTGAGTCTATAGATTGCTTTGGGTAGTGTAGACATCTTAACAATATTACTTATTCAAATCAATGAACATGAGATAGCTATCTATTTATTTGTGTTAATTTTCGATTTATCAATGTTTTTATAATTTTTAGTTCACAGATCTTTGGCCTCATTGGTCAAATTTATTCCTAAGTATTTTATTTTATCAATGCTATTGTAAATTGTTTTTGTGACTCTTTTTTTCAAATGGTTTGCTATTAGTGGATGGTAATACTATTGATTTTTGTATGTTAGGTTTGTATCCTGAAACTTTACTGAATTTTTCATTGGCTCTAACCTTTTTTGTTGGAACTGATACTTTATTTTGGCTTGTTGTTTTAATTGACTACTCTGATATCTCATGGCTCAGCTGTCTCTAGCTCAGCTCAGCTCTTGACATGAGAGTTTGACTTAATTGTTAATTAACTGGTCATTTGTTGTATACATAAAAATCTTTTTAAATAAAAATTAATCCATCATCTATTTACTTATTTCCTCATTTTCCCTGTATACATAGTACAAAAAATATTTCCTTTCAAATAACTACAAGATCCGCTCTGACCATCATCTTAGCCCTGACCCTACACCATCTAGTGACCTTCTTGATAATAATTTTTAGTTGACCAATAGGTATGTTTATAGAAGGTTTACATGTCTGTACAGGTATTGATGTATCTGTATTATGTTTACATACATTTGTGTATATCTTTTATACATATTGACAAGTCTGTGTGCATCTGTATGATGTCTGTATTTGTCTTTTTACTTATCTGCACAATTTCTTTGTCCAGCTAAAATAGTTGGAATTTTTCTCTTTTTCCATTACATACATGTGTTAAGAAAGAAAAAAATACTGAGCCTCTTTTATAAGTCAGGATATGAAAGTCTCTTTTATATCCATCTAAATTATGAAATGGTATCATAAATTAGATGACTAAACTGAGCTGAGAGCAGAGGCTCTAGATGGAAACTTCATTTTTACATCACATATGAGCCTGCAAAGAAAGAGAACTTGACTTCCTTTGAGTCTGCTTAAAATCTGTCTGTGGTGATAGCTTGGAATTGTATTCCCAATATTCCTTTTGCTGAGAGAATCCAAAGAACCATCAAAATATGAGTAAGAAATTTACTTACATATCATTTGTTATTGACACTTTAAGTTGTTGCTGTGTTGTAGCTATAGTCTGAATATAGGTTGACAGGTTTTGTTTTTTCATCCTGACACCAGATGGGTGAAGTCTTTTCCATCATCACTGTTTCAACTTTCTGACATCAACTAGGTGTTCTATAATTCAATTCAATCCTAAAACTACTACCCAGAGTTAGCAACAGACCCCATAGTTTTAAGGGCTCGGTCCAGCAAGACTGCCCGCACTACAGATGCTGACTGCAAGCATCAGGTCACCGATACTACTGATCAACTTGCTGTAATCAGAGGTTTCCATGGCTCCCTCCTCAGGTTTGATGATTTGCTAGAAGGGATTTTCAGTAGATTTGCTGCACTCGCCTGGCATATAGATGTGTTCCCCAATTAAGGAAGCTCCCATAACCCCATAATTTGCTTTTTTTTTTTTTTTTTTCTGTCTAGGTTTCATTACGTAGGTATGATTGTGGCCATTAGTGATTAACAAAATCACTAGCGCCTCTCCCGTCAGCAAAGATTGGGAACTGAGACTAAAAGTTCCATACTTATAATTAAGACCTGGTTTTCTTTTTGACAAGGAGCTTTCTTCTTGAAGATATCTAGGAGCCTGCCTAGAGCTGCCGCTGCCTTATTAGAACAAAAGATGTTCCATTCGTCCTTATCCATCAGGAAGTCCTAAGGGTTTGGGGGGCTTTATGCCAGGATCTAGGGACAAAGATCAAATATATTTTTTATTTTACCAAATATCAGCATGAAAATTTAAAAACTCATATATTTAAAATACACAGATGTAATTAAGATGAAAAATTACAAACTAGGAAAGTATTGGGGTATAAATGTTATTGATAACATCAGTTATCTATTCCTGCAATAACACTGCATAACAACCATAAAATCTCAGTGACAAAAAACAATCAGCATTTTATTTAGTTCACATGGCTACCTGATCTCTTCTGGACTCATTCATGTGTCTGTGGTCAACTGATCGGTAGTAAGGCAGCTCTACTGATCTGGACAAGGCTGTCTCACAAGTCTGAAGGCCAGCTGGCTGTAACTTAATACAGAACAGACTTGGCTGAGATGATGGGAGATGATTTGGCTTTACTCTACATTTATTTTATCCTGCAGGTTAGCAGATATAAATTCTCATGGTGATGGCAGAGGAATGCAAACCAGCAGAAATGCCAACACCTTTTCTAGTGTCTGTATGACATGAGCTAACATGCCATTTGTTAACACAGGTCACATGATTGATCTCCATGTCAAGGAGTGGATATAGCATCTTTTCCTGAGCAGCAAAGCTACATGGCAGAAGGACAGGGTGGTGCAAAGATTTGGGCTTTAATGGTAGTCAGTGCGTAACATTATATAAAGAGTTCCCATACATGTGTAAGAAAATCCATGAATACCCCAGTAGAAAATTAAGTAAAAACAAAGACATAATTATCAGATAGAAAATATAACCACAGGGCAACTACTACATTTAAAGCATTTTTGTAGTGAATTAATAATGATAATAACAATAAAGCTTTATTTAATATTGATATGTATGACATAGAGTATACTATATTCTTTGGGGTAGAGAATAATTCAGGGTGGAGAATCTTTCAGTAGAAAGATTGTTAACATGTTATTAAGTGCTTTTTAATAGTATTAAGTGTATAATCCAGAAAATCTGCTTCTTGGAATATAGAGTTTAAAATGTTGTTAATTAGCATAACTGTTCAAGTACAATTATTTTCAGTGTTACTTATATGAGTAAAAGTAAAAACAGTCTTCATATCTAACTGCCAGGGAGTGTGGGAAGGTTTATGTGGATTAGGGGCTGGATGCAAGTGGTCTGGCAGGACGATGGGCACACTGCCTCCTTGCTAGCATGAGAGACAGTGCTTGGATGTCTGATCAAACTCATACAAAGCACAGATAACCAGTGCTGGAGGACATGTCCCATAAGCAGGCTTCTGACTTTTATAGCATTTCTTAGTAACACTTTCTCTCTCTTTCTTTCTTTCTTTCTTTCTTTCTTTCTTTCTTTCTTTCTTTCTTTCTTTCTTTCTTTCTTTCTTTCTCTCTCTCTCTCTCTCTCTCTCTCTCTCTCTCTCTCTCTCTCTCTTTCTTTCTTT